>PVJN01005307.1:0-84058 GCA_004026805.1 Lasiurus borealis
GCTGCCTTGTACAACACTTATTTCAAAGCACGCCACAGCTTAGAACTGTCGTGATCCCCATTAATATAAAATCATTGACCCCTGCTCCCGCTGGTGCGACTAAATTACATTCTGCTGCTCAGCGGCAGCCGCACATGGGGCCTGCGCTTTTAGTCATCGCCAGGTGCCTTGATGCCAGCGCAGCCCCTCCCACGCGCAGGGTTTGCCTTTAATGAGGATTAGGCACCTTCAAAGATCGAGGAGGGCCCACTCCCAGGATGGAAGCCTTTCTAATGGCATCTGGGCTTATCCTAGGCAGTAATTTAGTATCTCAGAGGGAACCAGAGGGAGATTTCATTTCTCAGCTCGAAGAAATTGTAAGAATGAGTGGTTTTGTGATTGGCTATTTTTCCCTCTCTCTCTCCCTCCCCACCAGCACAATTTCAAAGAGCATTATGCCTAAACAATATCATGTTTTCATGAAATCCAGATGTTGGGTGTGGTAAAAACAATATTCCAAATCAGGGCATATCCCAGGTCGGGACATTTGTCTGTGATACTATTATATCTGTAATGTTCTATTATTAACAGAACTCAGCCCAGCCACAGATGCCCCTAAAGCTTATTTTCATCTTTGTATTTTTGGATGGTGGTCTTTTTTTACAAAAGGATTGATAACCAGATCTGGAATGGGATTTATTTTCTCACTGTATGGTCTCCCTTTGCACCAGGGTCTGGCCCTCTCTGAGCCACTCTTGCTCTCTGAGAGTGAGGTGGTCAGGGTGTGAACCTTCTGACAGTGGGTATGGAGTTTGCAGGAATGTTCTCTGTGCTGCCACAGCAATAATTCTTGCCTGGGCTGTTAAGGGTCAAAGCTGCAGAGTTAGGTAATGAAACACAAGATAGTCACTGAGCATGGAAAACTCTCTTTGGCTTGTCAAATTCCTCCCTTCCATAATCTAAGAAAAATGAAAGATGGTAATTAAAGATTACTCACACATATGGTATTAAAATAAGCATGTTTATATGAATGGCTATACACATATTTGCACGATTATTTGCAGTATGTTTAGGTAAGTTCTTTAGATAGAAAACTGTTGCTCAATAAAAAGCTCATAAATAACTCATCATCAGAAAAAAATCTGATATTTGAAGTATTAATTGTGGAAAATTGGATGTTCTTGTCTGGTGAGGGGAGGAATCCCTGTGTTAAAGTAAAACTGATAAGTTTCATCCAGGAGAATTTGAACTCTTATAACTCTTATGAATAAGTTGGCGTTTTCTCTATTTTCTTTTTAGTAGTGGGACAAAACCATAAAATTATCTCAGTCTGGTAACCATAACTATTTAATTTTTAGTTTTTAAAATATTTTGGCAGGAAACTGTGCCTTTATTCAGTCCACGTGCACGTTGAAACCAGTCAACAGTGTATAATGGGACAGAGTTTAATCAATACCGTGCTGGTCACACTGACTGTGTCTCTAGACTTTGCCTGAATTTTCTACTCTATGATTCCTATCAGAAGAAACAAATTAAGTTTTATGGCCGTAGGGAGTATCTGCAGAGAGTTCTTACCAACAGCAGAGAGGTTAAATGGTCTACACTATTTACTTACAAAATGTATAAATACTATTTGTTGATAAAAATCCATTTTTGATAAAAATGCACAAAAGCCAACAATAAGGTAAAATGAGAAATACCTGAGGTTTGAATTTATCTCTGTGATATAAAAATATAAATGATATAAGTAAAAATAAATATATTCACTATACTTTTTAAAAGAATTCCTTATCATTTTTGAAATTATTATTTTCCCTGAGGTTTAATTGTGTTTCATGAAATTCAGTATGTGGATTAGCTACTTGCTTCTGAAAGCTGATACCCAAACAGAGGCCTTTCTTTCCAGAAGGGTATCCTAACCTCAGTCACAGGTCTGCTAATTTGGCCTTTCTTTTAGTCTCTGAAGAACTTGCTGAACAGAAGTGAAACTATGCACGTGCTAATGGCTCGCGCTCGGCAAACTCCCCTCTCTCCCAGAGAGTGTCTGGTGTGCAAAGCTGAGCTGGAACAAAGATACACTAATTATTCTCCATTAATTTGTCTGCTTGAATGGTCCTAAATACCAGAGTGATTAATTAGCACAAGGCAGCCGGGGCAGGATGTCACACCCTTCTCTGCGTTTAAGTGTCGGCAAGGTTGTGCTCAAGTGTTGACAACAGCATATCTTTAATTTTCTCTAAGAAGAAAAGTTTAGTCAGTACAATTAATTTCAGCTTGGCTGGCTTGCAAGAAAAAAAAAAGTAACATGTGGAATGATATTACTGCTGTATAGGCTTTTTTTTTTCCCTCCCTCCTTAAGATACCGTAAAACTTTTTTGGCAACTCTGTTATTCAATAGTGTATTTCCTATTGTTTCAATTCAGCTTACTTTATTTTGTGGCAAAAAAACATGGATCATAAAATTGTTAGAAATTATTATTCATAATAGGTTGGGGTGGTTATAGATGAATGCGTAGATAAGAATTAAGAGCAGATAAAGAATGACATTAAACTTGATATTCTTATAAAGTATGCATTTTCTCTCATGGATTCAAATTTACATCAATTATCAAAAAACAATTTGAGACCACTTAACCCCTAAATGACATGAATCAATTTATTCAAAAATACATAACTGAAAAGTTCCTTATTTGGGTCTGCAATTTTTGAAAGCAGGTTTTATTGAGATTTTAAGCTTTATGAACAATATTTTGCCTAAATAACTCTTCCAAATGGTAACACATATGAATCAGTTATAAAGAATAATAGCACAATAGGTGATATTTAACACTTTTATTATATTTCTTTATTTTTTGTAGTTTCATTTGTCAGAGTGTGTTTTCTTAAGAAAAATATAAACTCCATTTAAAAATAATTATATACCATTTAGAGAAATGAAGTGAATCAAATAAAGTAGCTGTGCTCATACTATTTCCTTTCTGCTTTTAAAGACTTAACTACAAACAACTCTGCATTGGAAATATAATAGTATATAATTAAGAAGTAGTATGTTTATTTGTTACATTATATTTCTTTGCTGTTATTGAAATTTTAAATTAATTCATTTTGCTATAGGCATGCTGTTTTATTTTGTTTTGTTTTCAAACAGTAGAAAAGAGAAAAAAAAAATCAGCGAGTGCCATGCAGCCGGTAGCATGGATGTTCTCATCTTTTCTTTCACAGTCTTCCTCAAGCTCTATACAAACCCAAAAGGCTATTCAGCAGCAGGGCTGGGAGCGCCGAGGGAGGGAAGGGTCACCTCTCCCATCTCTCCATGTATCTCATTGTTCATCACTTGTCAATGTATTTCCCACACCCCATCTCCAGCCACGGTGTACCTCCTCCGGCTGCTGGTTCCATGACCTTCACCACATTATTCTCTCTTCCTCTGCTCCCCACATCTACGATTTTGTTTTGTTTTTTAATTTTTCCCAGCCTGTGGTTGCTATAAGACTGTCACTCTAGCTATATAGGGTGCGGAAAATATTTGTTGAAATAACTAAGCGTAAAACAAAAGTTTCTCAGTACAATGATCACTGGCTCCTCTGCTTCTCATTCTGCCCCACCTCTGTTCCTCCACCTCCATTTTCTCCTCAAGTTTTTACAGTGTTTATTAACTATTCATTGAAGCAGCATGTGTAGTAAAAAAAGAAAAAGAAAATCCTAGGACAACATCTCAGTTATACTACTTATTAATTGTGTAATTTAAGGGAAAAAAAATCACATAACCTTTTAAGCCTCATCTGCAAAATAGGACTGTTAATAATTGTTCCATGGGGATGTAAATGAAATAAGAAATGATTCCTCATTTAATTTGCTTAGTCTGTTACTCTAGCTAAAGCGAGGATAACTATATTTTCTTTGTGCTTCATAGTTTATTAAGTCCTTACCATATTTGCCACATTTAAGGCAGGGCATAAAATTATTGTCAATGTTTATACTTGAAATGAGGTAAATCCCATTAATGGGTTTTGCTACTTTTCCTCTTCCTCAAAAACAGATAAACCTGGAAATGTTTATAATGGTAGGACCTCTTTATTTAAGAAGGGAGAAGTGCTTTGAGACATGTTAATATCTTTGAAGAGAGAACCACTGAAAAGTTATGATAGTCAAAGCTAAATAGCATCAGTTCCTTTCCTTCCAGTATGTATGTGTGTGGATATATATGTATGTATTTATTCTGATTCCCAGACCAAGAGCTGGAGTCTCGTTTTCCCTTTCTTAAGTCTTGCCTGAATTTAGTGACTTAACTTTTCCTACAGAATGAGGCAAAGTGATGTCCTGGGGTTTTCAAACTAGGTCACAGGAGGTTTGTAGTTTCCCCTGAATTGCTTGGTGTACTTGCACATAAGATGCTTCCTCTAAGTACCTGTAAGGAGCTACAGGCGGGAGCTCCATGGAGAGGCTGCTCAGCAGCTGTAGCTGAACTCCCACATGACATCCAGCACGAACTGGCCAAGATCTTAGTTGTCTAGCTCAATCAAATCTTCAGGTGACACCAGCACCAGCCACCATTTGTTTGTAATCCCATGTAAAAATCACCCAGTTGAATCTATTCGGTCCACAGAAATGTGAAAAATGCTAAGAAAGTGTTGCTTTAAGCCACTAAGACTGGGGATGATTTATTTTATAAGCAGACTAATGAAACAATAGCAAGGCTACTACATATTAGCATAATGTAAACTTTTTACATTACAGTGGTAAATCAAGACAATATTCACAGGTAGAACTTGAGTAATTGAGAGAGAAATTATATGTGTGTATCAGCTATCTTCATCCATCCATCCATCATCACTTGGCTACAATCAACCAGAATTTTTGTTTGTTATATACAATGAAGATTTTTTATAAATAAGAGGTTTAGTTGGCCTTGGTCAGTTGGAGTGTCCTGTGCACTGGAAGATCATAGGGTCCATTCCTGACCAGAGGCTTATGGAAGGCTACTGATCGAGGTATCTCTCTCATATTAATGTTTCTCTCTCTCCCTTCTTCTCTAAAATCAATTAAAAATTAAATAAATAAAAAAGGTTCATTCTCCAATGTATATTGCTTTAGAAATCTGCATTACCAAAATATTTTTATAAATAAAAAACTTAGATAAAAAATGTGCAACTTTAATAAACCATTATAAATCATTTTAAGATCTGAGATGAGATTTTGAGATGTGATGATTAATCTTGAACTCTAATTACTCTGATTCCTAAAGATAAGAATTCCCTGAACAGAAATTTTAGTTTTGCTTATGTTTGAAAGTATAGAATGTGAGAAATATGATGGAAAACTCTGGCTAGCTACCTATTAGGATAATAAAACCTATTTCCCACCCAATTCCTCTATAAAATTAGGCTAATAGTAGTGTCATTACTCTTTATTTTTTTGAAAAAAAAATACAATTTTATATGCTGTGGACAATAGTGGCCACACAAATGATATCTTTTGGCAGAAAGGTAGATGAAAAAAATTTTATGGACTTGACTTTTTTTTAGAAAATACACATTGTTTCCTTTTGCTTCTTAGAGCCTTTGGTTTTCTTTTATTGCTTTCTTTATCACCTCATGGACTTGTTCCCTGTTGGACCTTACGTTGTAAAACTCAGAGTGGGAACAGTTTACCAAAACAGCCTGTGTATTTTATAAAGTGGAAGTGACATAGGGTGAGATGTTTAGTATTTGGGCACCCAGCAGCTTGTAATATCTAAAGCAATGATACACCTCTCCTTGTTTCTCTTTAATGAGTACTTGGCTACTTAGAAGGTGATTCTGCTTTGTTTTTAAAACAAAAGGCCCAGTGTAGCTCATCCTTGGCTGAAAGCAGCAAGGAACAGTGTAGATTATAATTGTGCTAAGTATAAATAACCAGATCTCTGCAATACTAACTGATATTCTAGAATTTCTCCTGCTTTCTCTTCAAAGTGTTAACATTGTTATGATGTAGAGCAGAGCACAAGCCAAATAATGGGAAAAAAATGCCTGTCTTCCAACAGAAGGTGTTTATGAAAAGCATTCACTTTCTTCTCATTGAGAGAGCTTTCTCATTCAATGTTTTAATGTATACAATCAGAATGAAACTAGTATTTGTGAACCTTGATTCACTGGTAGAATTTTAATGAAAATTTGAAAATCTTATCGGAGACTCTCAAATATCAGGTCAAGGTCCGATGCTAGGCAGTTACATTAAAATCACCTGGAGGCCGAGACCAGTTTGGCTCAGTAGATAAGAGCGTCGGCCTGCGGACTGAAAGGTCCCAGGTTCGATTCCAGTCAAGGGCATGTATCCTGGTTGCGGGCACATCTCCACTGTGGGGCGTGCAGGAGGTGACTGATCGATGTCTCTCTCTCATCATTGTTTCTGACTTTCTATCTCTTTCCCTTCCTCTCTGTAAAAAATCAATAAAAATAAAAAATAAAATAAAATCACCTGGAGAATGTGATAAAAGTCTGGACTTTGAGACCCTGTCTTGCAGGGATGGGACCTGAGTCTGCATTTGTTCTTATCCAGCCTCAGTTGTGGCCATGCCTAAGCTCTGTTCCATAGTGACAGTCCCATGAGATCCTCTGTGAGAGGAACATTTGGTCCTAAAGATTCATATGCATGTGATCATATTAAAAAGTCTGAAATATATTTAACTTGCCTTACCCAAATATTTCCAGACTTACTAGACTTCAAAACATTTTTAACATAGTAGTCTATGGAGCACACTTTGAGAAAGAGTTTAGAAGAATGCTGAGATGCTTCTTATATAAAAATTAAGCAAAAAAAATTCATTTTCTCTTGAAAATTTTCTTATATGCTTTCATATTTCCTGTAAGCTTGACATTTTCTTTCTCTTTCTAATTGCTCACTCTTTCCTCACTAATATATATTTCTTAATAATGTTTAAAAATTAGAAATTATCTCAAAATTATATGTATGCTTGAAATAGTGTTTCCAAGATATATATGCATTACTCATTACTCAAATGTATAATTCTTAGAATTTACAAAATTATAATCAAAATATTCCATTATAGAGAAAGTGATCTGTAGAACAACATGCCATATCCTGGCCTATGTTATAATTACTAATGCTTGTGAATTTTTCTTACTGGACTCCAAACTCCTTGAGGGAAAAGACGGTGTCTTATTTCCCTCACCATATTAAAAAGTCTTTATAGAACTGTTGGTTCTTCAAACCAGGTTTGCCCTGAATTGTGAAATCATATACAGTATGTGCCGCTCAGTGTTCTAATTCACATGCTTCAGTAATTGCTGACTTCAGGTTTTCTTTGTCCTTAAAGAAACATTTTGTCCTCATTCTGTATATCAGAAACATCAGTAAACCAACATTAGCTCATCATCCACTTCAGCACAAGAATCCAATCTGTCAATCTTTGATAAGCTGCTTGAGGACAGGGATTATGCATGTACTTTGTTCTATCCCTAATAAACGTATTGCAGTGTTTTGTACTAAAACATTTAAGAAATAGTTACAGAGTAGATACAAACAACCCAAAGAAAAATATGTTGAACAATCTGTGACCTCTATGACTTCCTCAGTATAATGTGTTTCGAAAAATCAAAATATCAGACTTGACGTTTAGGGCAACATATGTGCCAACCATGGGCTGCTTCATACACTAAATGGATTTTCCCTGTGTGCTTTTTCTTTTCCCTTGCCCTTCTTCCTGCTCAGAGTCACAGCCCTGAATATTCAACATATGCAGTAAAAAGTTAAATTTCAAAGATAATGAATTTCAGAGTGGGTGTTTTATTAACTACAGCAATAAACAAGTGAGAGCTGCATTACAGTGTGACAAAAGTTCTTCAGCTTCTATGGGCCCTTGTGTTCCCAGATGAAGAGCCAAATAGAAATGTTCAATAAAACATGTGTAAGACTGCACAATAGAACAGTCCTTACATTTTACATCAAGCTACATCAGGGTCACGGTAGGTGTTTTATTAGCACAGTCAACAATAATATCGTGATTTTTATTAGGAGGAAAAGATAGTGAGAGACTACTAATTATTTTTCAGCCTGAGGGGCATTTTTTCTTGAAATGACTGTTAATTTGATCATTGTCGTGCAGTTCACAGATTTACATGAACTTATTTCACTGTGACACATGGTTAAGAACCAGACTAAGATTGTTGCTTTATTAATGGTTTTCAGTAAATGTATTCAAAAGTGCTAACTGTGTGGGTGTATGGATGATATTGATAGCACTTGGAAGGTTGAATCCTTTTGGAAGTAGCTAGCCTGAAGCCCTTTTCACATGATATTTTCTTTGTTCATGCAGTGAGATGTTAAGCCTGCAAGAATGAAATAAAATCCTAGTGAAATAAGAATGGTGTTGTCTCAGATATTACCAAAGTGGCTTTTTTAGAAATGCTTCCTTTCTTGTTTCCCCCTTGCCCCAAATAAATCAGGCTTCAGAGACACAAAAAAGCCAGGGATTTCTCAAAATACTTGTTTGGCTGTAATCAATAAAATGCTGCACCATGTTTTTGTGGTTAAATGTTGTAGAATAAGCATAATCTAATAACACTGAACACTAACAGTTTTTGTCAAATATATTTCTAAAGCAAATTCATTATAATTTTTTTTTGATCTGCACACATTGTGCTAAACAGAAAACAAGAATTTTAAGCTAGTAGTGACCAGGCTCATTTTTATTTTATTTTTCGTTTTTACAAACATCATTAATCTGGTACAGTCTTAGATAAATCTTCTCCCAACCTGTTTCCATAAGAGATTCCACACAAGACATGTTTTTAATGATGAAAGAAGTCTTCAAAAAGGGCAGAAGTTTAATATGTAGATGGAGAGAACCTTAATATGTAGAAGGGAAGCTTCCTTCTGCAGTTTTCTATTTAATTTAAAACTGACTTGTTCTAAATATTTAATGCATTTGGAAAGAAATCCTGAATAGCACTCAGAAAATTGAAAGAATCATATTAATTCGAGGAAAAATCCATCTTAAGATAACAAATTTTTAAAATGTTATTACAAATATAAAAGTAATCTATAGGTTTTAAAGTATATTAAGATTTTAACTTATTGTTATTATTAATTTAACTGTTACCTTGTATGTTGGCCATAAAGACCATTCAGTAATTTTACATTATATATGTATTGACCCAAAACTATAAACTATTTGGTAAATACCAACTATAAAATAAATGATTTTATAAGAAGTATAGCAAGTGGATGCCTATTAAACAAAATAATGTTTATCTCATGGCAAATATATATAATTTATATTTTAAGGACACCCTCATTGTTAAAACTGCTTGATATAGTTGTTGTTAACTCTTAACATGAGATTGGATTTGATAAGCAATGGGCTGAAACTTAAAATTTAACCTTGTTACAAGTAAGAGAAAATACAGCAGCATTTATATATTATTATTAGTCATAATAATTAAAAAGTATTTTGAGGAAATAATCCCAATTATACTTTTGGCTTACTTTACATATGGAAATTCCTTTTTTCCTCCAAATGCAGTATACATGTTTTAATTAATAAGCAAATTTTCTTTTGGAATATTTTGTCCTCTTGGGGAATATACCTATATGAAAAAAATTGCCTTGTATATATCACCTATCATTCATTAAACAGTCCTCTTGAAAGCATTTTAATAATGTCATTTTGCATCAAACACAAGTTCCAAAAATTCCAAAATTCCAATTATTCAAAAATATAATTATAGACTTTGGTGGCTTATAGAGAACTTGAAAATCATTGAGTCCATCTGTTAAATTCTCAGCAAGATCTGGGAAATTTTCTTATTGTTTTATTGTGTTTTCCACAACTCCCTTTCAAAAATCTTACAGTTTGAATTGTAGTAATAACTGGTGTCAATGATCTCTTTATAATTGAACAATGTCAACTTCCTTGAAAAAGTTGACCCCAAAATTCTGAGTCTCCCAGAGCACCTGTTCATGGTACTGGGCCACATTTGGCCATGGAGAGTTTCTGATGTAATTCACACTTTTATTCATAAAGAATGTTGGTTGGAAACATCTTAAAATCACCTCAATATTTCTCAGAAATCTCACAATAAATCCAACATACATTAATTTTGAAGGTAATCTGGTCTTACCAAAGATGTTTAGACAGAGACAAGTCTATTGTGCACATTGATTTAGCTAACACGTAGTCATACTTGTATTATGCCTCTCATGTTACATAAGTATAAAAGAAAACTTTAATTTCCCATTGCTGATGTTAGCAAATGCTATGTCATTCAGGGCCATTTGTCATCAAGAAGCTTAATTATTATAATAAGAAAAGAAAAATTGTGGTCAAATCTCTTAATCACACTGTAAATTAAGACAAAAATCAAAACCAGAACGTTAGCTTTATTCTAAGATAAAAACTCATCACAGTCTAGTCTCCATTTTTTCCAGATTGCTTCTTACACTTCTTTAATTATCATTTAGTCTATATACTCTGATAATTAGAAAAAAGTATGCGTGTTGTGAAAATGTAATTTGTCTTTTTTACTTTACAGAGGAGAGAATTAGTTTATCTTAAAAATTAAAAAAGCAAATACTAACTAAACTGTCTATGTAGTTCTGATTCCCACTTTATTATCACAACCATTGATGAGTAACACTTACAAATATCACCACTGTTATTTTATTCATTTTTCTAAAACAACTGTCACTTCTCTATAAGACTTCAAAAACTAAAAGATGATTACTTCCTGGAACCAAGTGGCAAAGTGCCTTTATCTTGAATATCTGCAAGAGCAACAAGAAGAGCTGGTAATAAGGATAATAACAATTCACAAAACCCTTACTTTTTATTAGGTTCTGTGGTCAGTAATTTGTGTGCAGTTATATTGCATGACACAAGCAACAAAATAAAAGACTAGGAGGGTGCTTCTTAAAATCTTGAAACTTACCTGCATTCAGTGTGTGACAGTGGTTAACATTTTTATGGGCAAAGTTTTTGTTGCAAACACATGCAAACTTAGGCAGCATACATTCACAAAGGTTCTACAGAAGACTCAGTGGGCCACCATTAAAGTAGTCTTTGGCTTCGGGTATTTCCTGTTCTTGGATAAGAAGCAGGGAGAGCAGCTATATATGTTGCTCCCTGAGAAAAGCTGACAGACAATGAAGTCAGTAATATGAGTCTTAATTCTGTTCCAGAGTAATAGACAGAAAACAGAAATACCGAAGGGGCCACAGCAGCAAAAGGACAGAAATGAGCTAAAGCTTTTTTGGTGAAACCATCAGAACATATATTGTGTGTTTATTGGAATGTATATATGCTAACACTTTATTTCAGCTATGCTGGGAGTCAGTCTCTGTCTCTGAGTTATACCTCAGTAAGGCTGTATCACTGGTTTGTGGTCATGTGCTTGCCCCTATGTGTATAGAGCAACAGCTTCCAAAGGAAACTCACTCAAGTATGCTGTAGTAGTACTACACGTATGAGCAGACTTGCCCTGGATATGGAATGTAGCACTAAATGGTAAATAACTTTTGCCAGTCTGGAATAAACAACGGGCATACATCCATCATCCTATCTAATAAAAGAGTAATATGCAAACCGACCATACCTCTGCCACACCCACAAGCCATGTCCACAAACCACGGCCACCAGCCAATCAGATCAAATATGCAAATTAACCCAACCAACATGACTACGGTCACAGAGCAGAAGGGAGACTTGGGTTGCCCCTGGCGATGGAGGAAGCCAAGCTTTCCACAAACCCTGGCCCATACCGGCCTCCATTTACAGCAACAAAGTTTCAATGGCTGTGCAAGCAAAAGGCTTTGCTCCACTCCAGGCTACAAATTTCAACTGTAGAAGAGAAATAAATCTCAGATACCAGGGCCTCCACATGGGTCTTAAGGTGTGTGGCCAGCCAGCAAACCACCACAGGCCCCTCGCCCAGGCCACCCCACGGCCTAAGGGAATACACCCCCTGATTCAGGACACCCTCAGGCCAAACCAGCTGGCCCCCACTCATGCACCAGGCCTCTATCCTATCTAATAAAAGAATAATATGCAGATTGACCATCACTCCAACACACAAGATGACTGCCCCCCTGTGGTCAAAAGATCCTGGCCCCACATGGACACAAGATGGCCAGGAGGAGAGGGCAGTTGTCAGGGACCAAGCATGCAAGGGAGGGCAATTGTGGTCAATAAGGCCAGCAGGGGAGGGCAGTTAGGGGAAAACAGGCTGGCAGGGGAGGGCAGTTAGGGGGTAATCAGGCTGGCAGGCAGAAGCAGTTAGGCACAATCAGGAAGGCAGGCAGGCGAGCAGCTGGGAGCCAGCAGTCCTGGATTGTGAGAGGGATGTCTGACTGCCCGTTTTGGCCTGATTGGGCCTAAACTGACAGTTGGACATCCTTCAAGGGGTCCCAGATTGGAGGAGGAGCAGGCTGGGCTAAAAGACCCCTCTCTGTACGAATTTTGTGCACCAGGCCTCTAGTTTTATATAATAGCTCAATTTCTGAAAAGTTGCTATTCTGCTAAATTATATAACTAGCTTGAGTCTATTTACAAAATTGGTTTAGGTTCTAAGTTTCATTCACACCCACATAAGTAGCTTGCCTTGTGTAGAACTCAATGCCATATATATATATATATTTTTTTTTTTTCCCAGGATATCTAGCCTCTATTCAATAAAAGTGCTTCCAATCATTATGGCAACCCAAAAATGCCCCCCATGAATGTCCATGATCGTTCTTGGTATGATAATGAGACTTTTGACCTTTTTGCCCCAGGGACTCTAGTCCATTTAAAAGGAGTGGCCATTTCATGCAAGCTTGAATTTCTCCTTTCATAGGCATTAAGATAGACTTTCTCTTAGTGGTCTTACTTGCTGTTCAGTCAACTTTGTCCAAACAATTGATGTTTGAGAGCTCAGAAACAGTTTATGGTAAATTCACTGACTCTATCCCTACACATACCCACTAATCACTCACTTTCTGCTACATAAAGAATTATTTATTACAAATAAATTGGTTACAAAGCCAAGAAGGCAAGTTTAGTTATATTTTCTGAAACATCGCATTTGTAAATGTTTCTATGCAGGTGGAATCCAGAGGTGTTACTCACTTCCCTCTCAGCACCAGATGCTGTGTTATGCACATTTCTTCCCGTGTTTCATTTGCTAGTTCTTTCTGAAGGCTTACCATTACAACCTCAACGGAGATCCCTAGTATCAGACCAGTAGGGCTTTCTTACTTTAGGACATCTTGTCAGTCAACATCCAGAAGAGTGAAGGAATGTGGAGGAATGTCCTTGAGTAAATGTTCCTATTGAATTCCTAGAAATAACCCTATTTTCTAGAAGTTTCTAGTAAGTTTCTGTTATAAGGATTCTACAAAATTTTGTTCCTTCAATGAACACTTTTTTGAGCAGGTGAAGTGAGTCTTACACTAGATCAGGAATTTCTTAAATCCTTTTCTCGATGGGCCAAATAAAACATATAATTTCAAGTTCTTTAAATAACAACATAACTAAACACTGATACGTGAGTTCATAGCTATTACAGTAGGAGCTCATTTCTATTCAGTTTATAATAGAAATAATATAATAAAATAATATATAATAATATATTAGAGGGGGCAGGAAGGGTGGTCTTATAGGTTCCAGTGTACTGAGGTAAGTCCAAAGTGATATTAGGGGAAAAGAAACCTCAAATATCCTCAGTTTATTTTTCTTGGCCAAACCAACCTGGCTGAGGAAGATTGATTTAAACATCCAAAGCCCTGCAAACAGACTCAATAGACTTACATGAGGCAAGCAGTAAATATATTTTAATCATTTATTTTCTAATCACAGAACTCCAGTGAAAAATAGAAATTGACATCTTGCCCTGCCTGCATTATGTCTAAGCATATGATAGCTCAGTCAAAAGTAAAATTGAAGCATACAAGCAAACACCTCTGCATTATAGGATAAACCACAACAAATAAAACAGGAACTCCCAGCCGATACCAGGCCTCCAAATCAATGAAGACTTGTCCTTTCCCCCAAATGGCCAACTTCTGAGCAAAGTTAATCCTAACTTTGCAGTACTGACACTTAGATATAGGTAAAGACACTGGAAAATAAGATGACCATTTGAGAAAACATCTGCTTTTTTTTTCTCCTTGATAACCTTGCATTTGGGTATTTCCCTTTAGAAATCTGCTTCAAATTGTGTTCATGGAGCCAATGTTTGAGAAGATTCCCTTATAAACATTTTAATTTTGCCAGTAAATATGTTTTTACACAATAATTTTATCTCTAAAATTTTCTTTGACAATAACCTGTGTCATATATTCAGAGAGAGCATTATTTTATGAATAAGGAGAATTATAAATTTTGTATACCCTCACTATGAATTCTACGCTCCTTAAGGCAGACCAAGCATTTCAACCTCTTTTCTAAAGTGGATTTCAATATTTTTAAGTCTATTGAAATGGGTAATAAAATGTTATTTTCCATATATTTAGGCAGCTATAGGAAATTATGTCAAATTCTATAATTTCATCATTTGTTTATTGACTAAATAAACACCAAGTATCTATTATATACCAGAC
Source organism: Lasiurus borealis (assembly GCA_004026805.1). Taxonomy (NCBI): domain Eukaryota; kingdom Metazoa; phylum Chordata; class Mammalia; order Chiroptera; family Vespertilionidae; genus Lasiurus; species Lasiurus borealis. The sequence continues at coordinate 14,554 of PVJN01005307.1, forward strand.
ATTATATTTCATCACTGAATATGAAGGAATGAACAGAACAGACATAGGCTCTGAGCCCATGGAGCTCCCATTCTAACAAACTATATTATAAATTAAAAATGATATTAAGGATAATTGATTGCATATAATGCAAATATGACTTAGCACTTGGAGCTTCAGATTTCATTCAGATATTATAACCCTATTATTTTCATGTATTTTTGGAGAATTTTTATATCATCTACACTAATATAAGAGTAAGATGCAAATTGACTGTATCTTTGTGACACCCACCAGCCAATCAGGAGTGAGTATTCAAATTAGCTTAACAAAGATGGTGGATTAATTTGCATATGCAGGCACTGAGCCATTCGTTCAGGGCCTCTGGGTAGCATGGGAAGGCAGAAGGGTAGCTCTGACCAAAGCAGAGGTGGTATCAGCTTACATGAATCTTTGTGCATCAGGCCTCTAGTTGATATACACTGACCATTACTTGAACAGCAAACTCTGAAATAGAGACTCTATTACTCAGAGGAAAGGCATTTTGCGTTTCTCTTTGAATATAAAGGTTATTAAGATGGTTGATACTTACTTTTATATCATTTTTTTAAATCCTCACCTGAGGGCGTATTTTTAATGATTTTTTAGAGAGGGAGAAAGAAGAGAGAGAGAAACATCAATGTCAGAGAGAAACATTGATTGGTTGCCTCCTGTACACGCCCCAACTGGAGATCAAACTCATGACATAGGTAAGTGTCCTCAGCAGGAATTAAACCAAAACCTTTCTAGTGTATTGGATGATATTCCCACCAACTGAGTCACCCAGCCAGAGCTGCTATTTTTATATCTTCACAAATTGAAAGAATATTGGAAAATCGAACAGTCCAGCAATAAAGTCATTAACAAATTAGTTAACAAAATATGGAAAATTTTTGGTTATTAAGGTACCTCCACTCACTCCATTAAAACAGATGTTGTTAGCTTTTAGAGTTATCTAAGGAACAATTTACTCACTGAGTGAATAAGGCTTAATATTCATGCAGATATCATTGCAAACCCCATTTCTATTTGGGGGGAAAAGTAAGAAAACTAACAGAACGATAGTTAAAATTTACATTATCTTGAGTTTCCTGCACTTTCTTTCTCAGGTGGATATAGTTAGAGATTAGAAACAGCCTGAGGGTCTTATGTTTCTTGAAGGAGAAAAAAAAAAAACTAAGTGATTATTACTGGCCTTGCTAAAAGGAGAGAGAGAAAGAAGAAGAAGGAGGAGGAGGAAGAGGAGGAGGAGGAGGAGGAGGAAGAGGAGGAGGAGGAGGAAGAGGAAGAGGAGGAGGAGGAGGAGGAGGAGGAGGGGAGAGAGAGAGAGAGAGAGAGAGAGAGAGAGAGAGAGAGAGAGAGAGAGAGAGAGAAGGGAGCAGGTTGAAGAATCCTGCAAGGCTTGTGGGAAGGATGTCTGAGTTTACAGATTGTTGTGGATTCCATCCTGGATGGTTTACTGAGATCTTTGGGATGCCCAAAGTGAAAATTATAGCAATTTTAAGAGTCTGACACACTTTCCAGTTGATAGCACTAAAAATATGATTTGCAGCCTCTTCTTCTTTCCTTGTTTATTGATTTGAATGAAGATGGCAGAAACGCTGTGTGAATTTTTATGAATTAGACTAATTTATCTTTTAAAATTTATTCATTTTTATCCTTCTCTGTGATTACTGGTAGCTTATACAATGGAGCAGATCCACAATATTTGTCAGTTATTAGAGCCCTGGGTTTTAATTACTGGTTTGAACCCCCAGATCTTTTGATAAAATGTGGACTGTGGACTACATAATGAACAGTGGGGAAAAACAAGTAAAATAAGTAACAGATATTGCAGTATTCAAAGAAGATATTAGTGACTCATTTTCATTGAAGACAACATTTAATGCAGTCAATAGTGGTTACTGTGGACCCTGTGCCTTTTTTATTTTGTTTTATTTTCTAGGTAGCTGGAGGGGGGGGGAGGTGGCGATTTCTAATATTATCAATCAGTACAATAAATTACAACCTCAGATGGCACATTGGTCTTCACAACATTAAAATAATGAAGAGTATAAAGTCATATACATACAACCTGAATGCTTTTATGTACAAGCAAAAATTTTAATCCTGTAATAAAAGTTTTAAGTTTCTTTCTCAGAATGACATTATATACCTGGAAATAAATGATCTTAGCCTTATTTTTATAAGTTCTATAATATCACAGCATTGGATTCTCATTTATAGTTAATGATTTGAAATTGTTCTTTCAATGTTGATTATGTAAAATTATGAATTTATGAATATAGACAAGGAATAAATTGATCACATTGCAGTTTCTTTCCTAGAATTTTAGGAAATATAAAAAAACGCCAAATAACAATGACGCACCTATTATAATATGAGCCATACTTGAGCGTGCCTTATGCTATTGCTGTAAACAGTTTTGTATAAGCTCAGAATGTTAGATGTGAATTACCTTTATAATTCTAACACCAGAATCCCCATATTAATTTCAGTATCTCCACACATCAAGTATTGTTTCCCCCCACCAATCCTTAGCATTCTCCAGCCATATAATAAGTAAAGAGTAATTAATTATTTTATGGATGAATGTGAACATAACTAGTAAAGGTCATATGATTTTTAAATTAATAAAAGAAAACATATTTAATGTTATAAATTATATGAAACTTAAATTTATTCAACTGTGAAAAAATCATATAGTTTTATTCTAGCTCTTAAAATTGTACATTTCTTGTATGTGTAGGTATATCAAAAAAGTTTAAGGAATGAGTAGCTTTACTTATAACAAGTTGTCCTACTCCTTTCTTTGCTTTTCCAAAGTCTGCTACCCATTGCTCTTTCTTTCTACACTCTTTTCAAGATTTCATAATATTAAGAGGGGTCTTAAGCTGCCCTCAAGGATCAAATTATAAATCTCAGAGTACAATATAAACACTAACTGTTCCCATGTTGTCAAATAAGAGTTATTGGTCAGAAAGGCCTATGATTACCATTAAACTACCACTTGTAAGTATACATTCAGCTCTTGATATAGTCAAAAATCTCATTTCATAAAATATTGGTATGAGAAACAAAATGCAACTTTGCAATTATTTGCATAGAAGTTACCACTTAAAATGAGCACCAATACCTGTGACATTTGGGCTGTCTAGACAAAGATTGTTTACCCAAACTAAATCCATTAAAGGTATGTCTCACAGTGTTAGCTAAAACCTACTAAAAAACATTCATGTTGAATCCAGTTTGCCCTGGTGCATAACTCCATGGCATAAATTAAGGTTCAGAGAAAGTCTCTTAACTCTTTAAGGTCATTAAAGCTGTATTCAGAAGGAGCAATTCCAGTGATAATTGGATTAATCCCAAATGCAAATATCTGCATGTGTTAAGGTTTACTTTTAACTGCAACTTTACCTACATTTACTTTCATTAAAGACATGGAATTTGACATTTGAATATAGAGACAAAAAATGGGTATTTACAAAAACAAAGGAGACTACGATTGTGTGTGTGTATGTGTGTGTGTGTGTGTGTGTGTGTGTGTGTGTGTATGAGAGAGAGAGAGAGAGAGAGAGAGAGAGAGAGAGAGAGAGAGAGAGGGAGAGAGAGAGAGTTTGAGTAGAATAAAAAAGTTTGTGAGGTTTAGCCTATAGGAGTTAAGAGTGGTTTATACATGAAAGAGTTGACAATCATGGCAAAATAACAGTAAACACGATATCTTGGAGATGGAATAAGCAGGACTTACCAAACATCTACCCTAATTGAGAGGTTATCATACAGCCTAAACACTTAGATTTACTTCCTTTATAATAGTTAAAAAATTAGAGTTCAATTTGTGTGTTTTTTAAATTTTTTTGAGGGGTGGGGGTGGGAGAGGGACTGTTTTTTGGTCTAATGGTCCACAGAATAGTTCCTAGCTCTTTTTTCAAAGTTGCTAATTTCTTCCTGAGAATACAGTCTGAAACTCTTCAACCAAAGTTAAGAAAAGTCTGTTGAATTATCAATGAATTTAGTACCAGAGGTATTAACAACACATACAATCTCACCATCGACAAAAATGTGATGAACATAGAAAAAACTGGGCTGGAGAGCCCACATAGTCTAATTGCCCTTGCATTGTCACTTCGATTTTCTTGCTACGTATTTGAGTCACTGGATTTATTCAAATTATTTAAAACTGCATTTCTTCCTGGACACTCATAACTTTTAGGATCGTTTTCTTCAAATCAGCGCACAAACCAGCATACCTGTTACTCATCTATCCAGACTAAACCAAAAATAACTACTTCTTGAAAAATATTTGGGTAGAGTGATTATAATCATTATTGGTTTGGTTTTTGTTAACCTTTATATTTTGTTTGAGGAAGATTAAGTCAATCCACCTGGAGTTTAATACTGTATGTTACTATAGTAACTGTATAGCCTGTTTGGCTGTGACAAAGGGGCTTCATCTCGTCCATTTCATGCTCCTGTGTCGACCTACTCCCTCCCAGTGTTTTATTATATCTGTCTTTAAGGGTATCTGCGGGAGCCACAGCTGCTGTGCTTTTGTAACAGAAAGCTGCTTTCACTGTGTGAAATGCTGGCTCTCAGAGGTCTTACAGGCTGATGGCATTATTGAATTTCAAAGCAAAGACAAACAACATTAAATTGTTTAGAGCTAATATTCATGTTTTGCCGCATGCCATGTATTTTTCTAGAAATAGTATATAATGTGTTTTCCAGCAAACATTATGTAATTGCTTCCTAATGAAATTATGAATGAAAGGATAGAGAATAACCTTAAGGTGATGTAACTTGAAAAAAACAAACCCAAACTGTATGTATGCAGGTCAGGAAATATGTCAACTTGGTATAACAATCTTTGAAAAGAAATATTTTTGTTTTGACTAAGTAATTTGCTTTATTCTTCTCAAGTTTTATGGATATTCACTTTAACAAAACAGCCTATTTAAGTTCTATCCTTAAACCAAGTTTTAGTCTTGATCTCTTTTGAACAAATATGTAAGATCCTATTATTCGCCATGATAAAACATCAGTATCTGTAAAGGTGAAATTGGATATAGTTTCAGTGTACTCATAAATGATTTCTATGAATGTACTGAGAAAAGAATTTTGATAATAGTTCTATTTTTCAGTTTCTCACATTTATCTAGCCAAAGCCCCTCCCAAGCGTGAAACTTTAAATTACTCAGCCATGCAGAGGGTGCAGTGTTTATTTGCCTCTGTTCCATAGAAAGCAACTTGGATGAGATTTTTTTTTTTCAGAATATCAGTGCAGTGATTTTCCAGTTGTGTTAATTGTTGTGTTGGAAAAGTGGTGAATGCTCAGTGCTATCTTGTTAACTTGCTAAGCATCTGGTCAGCAGGGTAGTTCAGTTCCAGCACGGCTCTTGACACCTCTGCCAAGAGTTATTGATACCTCACACACGCCAGCTGAGGCAGATTGTTTTAGTTGGGTTTCAGATTCATAGCATAGCCTGTAGTTAGGAATAAGAAGAAAAAAACAACAACAACAAAAAACAAATGATTGACAGCCCACACCTCCTGGGCCCTTCTTACTACCAGACACAACATCTGCTATGCCCTGTGGAGCAATGAACCAACACACACCAAGAGAACTGTTTCTAGTATTGTCAGGATGGATTTTGTTTAACCCTTTGTAGTTAATCTCTGGAGAAAAGTGTTAGATGATTTTTCTTTGGGGATGAGTTTAAGTGTAAATGAAGATTTGGGGGGAAGATTAGAATGTGTTGCTTTGAGGGGAATTTTACTTAATATATTACCAAAAGTGACAGAAATGAATCTAATATAAGTGCCTAGAAATAATCTTATTGTGCTTTTTTTCATTGTTGGATTAAAGATTTGTTATATTCTTTCTCATTGCTATCTCAGAATCAGGAAAACTGAACTTGTGCAGAGTAATGAATTAGTGGCAAGTCATTTTGGATTTCATTTATACAGTATACTCAAGCATATAAGATTTTCATTGCATCTAGATTTTAAAAAATTATTCTCAAAAATTGAAAAGAGGTGAAGCCAGTATATTTGTTAAGTAGATAGAAAAGCTGCAATGTACCCATGCCAAAGCTTTCATAAGGCAAAAGTGCCGTGCATCTAACATTCTGTGAATTCAGAAGTTATAATACTAAAATATGGGAGTCTCTACATCATTTTTCTAAAATTTGATTTTTGTTATTGCCAACTCTACTGATATAATACAAAATCCTGTATTTGATAATAAATATGATTCATTAAATATGCATCAAGAAGCTTTTGTAGCCTTCCAGCAATATATAGGAACATGTAAAGACTCCCCAAAGCAATTTTCAGGTTAAAATTATTTTTACACTTTTGTGCTCATTTTTATTTCTGGATAGTTTAAAATACTTCTGGAACAATTTTTCATACATTGGGCACATTAGTAAAAAAGTTAAAAAAAATAGGGAATAATGTTGAGATAAAATAACGTAATTTATTAGCATGTATTCTCTGATACTAGCCTGGTTAAAAATTAGGAATCAGAGGTTCGATATTGAAAAAAATATAGAATGAATCTTAGAGTAATTTAAATATTTCTTTTCACTTGGGCCAGTATTCGTCAGACTAGCTCTCCATCTTATTTTCATGCATCAAGGGTGATACTGAATAGCCACAATACCTCTATTTACAATGCTTTAAAGACAAGTTATGCTACAGAAGAGCTAGTAGCATTTTGATTATGTCATTATTACAGCGATGTAATTAGCAGTGTTATTATTGTTATTCATTACTTTGACCTCTTGTCAGCATTATGTTACTCCCACATAATTCGTCCAATATTATGAAGACAAATATTACTTGAGTTAGGAGATACATTGCTATCACTCAGAGTTTTATTAGTGAGTGAGTATATACACATATGGTATTTAAGATGCATTTTTAACCAACTTATTCTCATGCCAGGAGTCTCTGTTCTATTGGTCTTTGTGTCTAATTTTATGGCAATACCATGCTGTTTCGATTTACTGTAGCTGAAGTACACTTAGATACCAGGTAACGTGATATTACCAATTTCTTTCTCAATATTTCTTTGGTTATTGGGGTCTTTCATTATAAAATATAGGGTAATTTATTCTAATTGTTGAAAAATGCCATTAGTGTTTTGACAGAAATGGCTTTAAATAGTACGGATATGTTAATGAAGTTAATATTTCCTATCCATGAACATATTATGGCCTTCTATTTATTTGTTTCAATTGTTTTCTTCGGTGTCTTATAGTTTTTCTAGTACAGGTCTTTTATCATCTTGGTTAAATTATTTCCAAGTGGTTTTTTCTTTGTGATACAGTTGTCAATGGGATTGTTTTCTTACAGTCTTTTTCTGGTAGTTCATTATTGGTGTTCAAAAATGCAACCAATTTATGAACATTAATTTTGTATCCTGCTGGAATCATTTATTAGTCCTAATTTTGGTGGAATCTTTAGGGTTCTCTATGTAAAGTATCATGTCATTTGCAAATAATGACAGTTTTATTTCTTCCTTTCCTTTTATTTATTTTTCTTGTTTAATTGTGTGGCTAGGACTTCCAATACTATGCTAAAAAAAAGTAGTGAAAGAAAACTTCCTTGTCTTGTTCCAGAACTTAAAAAAAGAAAAACTTTCAGCTTTTACCATTAAGGTATGGATTTGTCCTACATAGCCTTTATTATGTTGGGGTATGCTCCCTTTAGTCCTACTTGAATAAGAGTTTATAATCATAAGTACATGCTATATTTTGTCAAGTATTTTTCTGCATGTGTTGATATGATCATATACTTTTTAACCTTCATTTTTTTATGTTGTGTATCACACTAATTAATTTGTAGATATTTAACCAACCCTGTATCCCAGGAATAAATCCTGCTTATATGACCTTTGTTAATTAATTGCTGAATTTAGTTTGCTAAGATTTTGGTGAAGGTTTTCCCATAGTGCTGTGCATTTGATTATTTGATTTAAAATTGATATATGCCAACACAGCTGGTGTGGTTCAGTGTTTGAGCATTGACCTATGAACCAGAAGGTCATGGTTTGATTCCAACTCAGGGCACATGCCAGGGTTGTGTGCTTGGTAGGGGATATGCAGGAGGCAGCTGAACGATGAACCTCTCTCATCATTGATGTTTCTAAATCTCTCTCTCTTCCTTCCTCTGTCTGAGATAAATTTAAAATGAATAAATAAATAAAATTGAAATATGCTAATAAGTACAACTAGCTCATACCATGCATAATATGATTAATGGACTAAAAGGTTAATGAGTTAAAATTACATTTTAAAATACAACAAAAGAAACTTAATCGTAAAGAGTATACAGCTCTGCCAGAGTGACTTAGTGGTTAAGTCTTGACCCACGAACCAAGAGATCTTGGGTTCAATTCCTGGACAGAGTACATGCCTAGATTGTTGGCTTGATCCCCAGTAGGAGGCATGAAGGAGGCAGCCTCTTATGTCTCTCTCTCATCCATGTTCCTATGTCTCTATCCCTCTCCCCTCTTCTCACTAAAAAGCAATAAAAACATATTTTTAAAAATAGAAGAGAAAGAGAATATATATTACATATTGAATTTCTATTGCTGCAAAAAGTTTATTTAGATAGCTCAACTTTAGAACACTGAAATCAATGCTACCACTAGTGAAACTTCTCAATAGTCATAAACTTTGACTAGATTCTGCTCATATATATATATGCACACACACACACACACACACACATATATATATATATATATATATATATATATATATGAAATTTTCTTATACCTTTTTTCATTGAGTCTTGCTATTTCATTAAAAATTACATGAAGTATCAGATAAAATATATTTGATGGACAAGGCTATTACAAAGATTTCAACTTTTGGTGATAATGAAGTAACTCATATGAAAGTTGATCTCCTAGTATAAATAAAAATAAATCTGAACAAAATATGTAGTAAAAGAATGTTCAGACATTGAATAACATACAGCATAGGCTTGTGATCTGAGAGAAAGAAAATGTATTAGGTTAGATTCATTATTGTTCCAACTTTGTATCTGAGCACAATCTGGACCGTATCTGGACTTACATGTGATAAAGTAGATTCAAAACAAAGTAGTCCTTTCCACTGATCTGGGAAGGCAAAATTGGTGTTTGGTAACATTAGGACTTCTGATGACTAGCGGGGCAATGGAGAAAAGTGAGATGTACAGGAATAATTGCATGTTTATCTGACTGGGAAAATGATAATGAGAAGATTGAAATTTTACAAGGGCTGGCAAACAGCACTTGTTAGAGATCTGTTCTAAATTGAAGGGACCCTAAGGATATTATAATGATAGGAGACAATTTTTCTATCTATCTGGAGTAAACAAACCTCCTTAAAGACAAACCACTTGATAATAGCCCAGAAAGGCCACTCTGGAGAAGAGGGACTACTCTAGCCCTCAAATAAGCACTACTATAGACACAACTTAATGAATCTAAAAACAAGACTCAAAAGAATCAAGCTGATCACCAAGTCTCTTCACTGTAAATTAAGTGCCATCCAAAACAAAACACATCCCTTTCTAAAGAAAGTCAACAAAATAGACTTTCAACCATCTAAAATACACAATTTCTAGCAAACAATAAAAAATTATGAATTATGCAAAGAAGAAAATGTCACCTCTGACCAGAAATAGAAGCAGTTACTTAGAAACAAATGTTAAATGACCCAGACAATGAAATTAGCAAAAACAAACAAAATATATAACAAATTTGTTAAGTGATTATTACAATGTCATAGCTAAGGCCTTAATTCAAGGCCTTAAAAGGATATATGATGATAGTGAATAAACAAATATCATGAGAGAAGTAGAATTTATTTAAAAAAACACAAATGAAAGTCCTTAACATAATATTATATGAATCCAGTGAATGAATTTAATAGCAATTAGAAGATAGTGGACAAAAGTGTTAGTGAACCTGAAAGAGTGCAATAGAAATTATCCAACCTAAGGGATGAAAAACAAAGTTAGAAAGAGAAAATAAACCATATATTAATAACGTGGGATAATATAAAAATGAAAAATTTAGGGTATTACTTCATATTATCCTAAGAACCTCTGCCAACTTGAAGCAGAATAATACATAGACAACATCAAAAACTGACTAAAATAAAAGATAAATTGAAAATATTGGAAATAGGCAAAGAAAGTGACACATTACACAAAGTAGAATAATCACCAAAAAATAGCAAGCTTCTCATCATAAAAAATGGAGAAAAGGATAATGAGACATCTTTCAGCAATATAATTATTAACCCCAAATTCTATATCCAGTCAAAAACTATTTTAGAACAGTATTATTCAATAAAGACATTTTTAGAGAAGCAGAAAACTAAAAAATGTCATTGCCAGCAGATCTGCTCTATAAGAAATGTTCAAGAAAGTTCTTCAGATCTAAGGGAATTGCCACATGATGGAATCTCTACAGTAAAGAATGTAGATAATCAAAACTAGTAAACATAAGGGTAAATATGAAAAGTTATATTTTTCATCTTAAGTTTTAAAAGCAAAAATTTACTTTAAATAAAAATTATGTTCAAAATAAAACAGAAAATTGTTTTGAGAACTTTATATATAGAGACATTATATATAAGTGTATGTGTATGAATAATAGCACAAAGCTAACAAAGACAAACAAAATCTTATTGTTCAAAGGTTCTTACATTTGCATGAAGAGGCACAATATCAACCCTGAGCAGACTCTGAGTTACACATACTGTACCCATCTAATAATAATTTTAATAACAAAATTCCATCAATAGATAGAAAGCCAATAAAAGAAATAAAGTAGAATAATACAAATATTTAAAAAGATAATAAAGGGAAAGAAGGACAGATAGGTATCTCTATATATAAAAGACTAAATGTCCATCTGACTGGTAGCTGTGACATATACTGACCACCAGGGAGCAGTCACTCAATACAGAAGCTGCCATGAGGTATACTAGTCATTTAACAATAATTGGCACCATGGACCTGGCACTAACAAACCAACACTTAGCTTCCCCCAAGTGGAACACAGGCCCTGACACCACCCTGGAGTGACACCCCAACAAATTGTAGCCAATGCTGCAAGACCCCATGGTGTAAAATGTGCCCCCAACCCAAATCATAAACGGTTGCTGTGGGCCCTGGGTAGTGATATCACTTAACCATGCCCAGCTTCCTTTACCTAGCGACTAGCCTCCTTGGAGTTTCTTCAACCCAGGAACATGACTTGCTTTATAACCAGGTGCTAACATTTTACAGTTTACCAAATGTCTGAGAAGTGTTTTCCCAAGCCCCATCTCATTTGATCCTCACAGAAGTCCTGGAGTAGGTAGATAGGAGACTCAGTAGAATCCTACTTTTTTTCCCATTAGCTGGAAAACAGGAATTTAGAAAGCTTAGAAACTTGACCCAACTGCAAAGAAGTAGGAAATGGTGGACCTTGAAGATGACTTCAGGTTTTCTCACTGCGCAGAATATAGTCAAATACTGCTGTAGTTAAATATTTTACTCTTTGTTCTCCCTGCATGACCTGCAATCATAATCTGCTTCATGTGAATATTTACTGCCGCTGCTAATTACCTGAAAGAGAAGTTGGGGTGCTTCACTGGGCTGGAAAAAGTTTAGCTAAATCAGAAAGCAGGTCTAATTAAGCAAGCTCATTCCATATATGTAAAAGGCTAAGTTGACTTGTGCATGCGCTATACATATAAAGCTCTCAGTGCCAATCACACGCATGTGTTTCAATTTGTCATTATCGATAGTGAATTTGGTTGGCACTTCTTTTATAGAGAAGGGGAGAATAGCAATATATTTCTTCTAATTAATTTCCTTTCAATGTGTACAAATTCATGCACCAGGACACTAGTAACTTACATAATACTGAATTGAAACATATAAGTAATAAAATTATTAAAAAGCTTGAATCATCTCTAGGCTATCTACAGTAGATGAACTTTTAAATATATGCACTGATAGGATGAAAGTAAAAGAAAACAAAAGGAATATCAGATCACACAAATTTTAAGCATAAGATAGCTGAATATGGATTATTAGTACCAAAGCAAGTAGATTTTAAAATGGGACTTATAAACAGAGAGAAAGAAATTAATTTCACAATGATGGAAGAGTCCATTTATCAAGAAGACATAATAATCATAAGTGATGTTGCTTACCAAGAAAGCCTCATAATATATGTAGCAAAAGCTGACAGAACTAAAGAGAGAAAGGTAAATCGAAAGACATGGGTAACATTTTAACATACCTCTCTAGAAAAACTGGACTAAAATGCTATTAAAGAATCTAAAAAGCACTATCTAACATCAAATTGGTCTTTATAGAATACTCACATAATACCTGCAGAATATACTTGATAATAAGTGGTCATTAACCATTTACTTAGGTTAGTAGTCGGCAAACTGCGACTTGTGAGCCACATGCGGCTTTTTGGCCCCTTCTTCTAACACCACTTCCACAAAATACCATGGCCTTGGTGAGTCTATTTTGAGGAACTGGTGTTAGAAGAAGTTTAAGTTTAAAAAATATGGCTCTCAAAAGAAATTTCAACCGTTGTACTGTTGATATTTGGCTCTGTTGACTAATGAGTTTGCCGACCACTGACCTAGGTGACCATATGCTACAACATAACATACCATCTGACCATAACAAAGTTAAATTAAATATAATTAATAACTACCCCCCTAAAAATTGCCTCATCTATATTATATAAAAGGCAAAGTGACCATTGCATGCAAATCAATTGAATGGACAACCAAACAGGCTGTGTAGAGCAACCAGGCTGGCAGGGGGGTTAATGAGGGGTGACCAAATGACTGAGCAGCAGGCTGCATAGAGCTACCAGGCCCGCAGGGGAGCAGTTGAGGGCAACCAGACCGGAATGGGGGCACTAAGGGGTGACCAATCCAACAGAGGGGCAGTTGGGGGCAACCAGGCCAGTGGGGGGCTGGCAGTTTGGTGCCAGTGGTCCCAGATTATGAGAGGGATGTCTGAGATTGAAGAGGGTGTAGGCTGGGCTGAGAGGACCCTAGCATTTTATATAAAATAGCTTCCAAATAATCCATAGGTCAAAGGACAAATTGCAAAGTATATTAAAATATGTCTGCAAATGAATGATAAAAACACAATACACCAAATTTATGGGCAGTACCTAAAGCAGGACTTAGAAGTGCAGAAAAAAAATGAAATAGAAAAATTGAATAGCCACATATCTAATTAAAAGGATAGTTTATTACTTACAAGTAAATATAAACAAAACTTTTTCATAAAGAAAATACAAGGCATGGATGGTTTTACTGGCAAATTCTACAAATAATTTTCTAAGTGCCAATCTTACACAAAATGTTTTAGAACATGGAGATGAAGAGAACATTTTCAAACTTATTTTGTAAAGGCAGCACTATACAAAACCTGGCAAAAACATTGCAAAAAAAAAAATGTCTAAGATCAACACCCATCATAAAGATCTAAAAATTCTTAAATGTAACCACCCAGGAACTTCATCCCTTTAACATGACCCTTTCTTCCTTCTGTTCTTCCAACCCCTTCCTTGATCAGTAAGTCTATAGGACACCAGTTTCAGGTCAGCGTCAGTTTTTCTTAGGAACAAAGCCTCAGGTCTGTTGACCAGAGAAACAAGAGTTTCAGTCAAGCTAACAATAGCATCTTGACTTCAGTTGTGTTTCAGCCCTGGACCCATGGAAGAGGAGTAACCATCAAGACCACACTCTCATGAAAACAGACAGAAATATGTTATAGCTAACATCAGGACCTAATACAATGATCTCCTTACCCTAGCCCCAAACAAACAGTAGACCACCATGCCAATTCCTTTAGCCACCATGATTGATGATTTCCCCCTCTATAACCCTTCCCTGAAAACCATGTGGAGCCTGGTCTTTGAGCAAAAGCTCACCTGTGACTCCAGGGTGGACTATTTTTTTTAAAAAATAAACCTGTACCTTCTTGGCTGCAAACTCCTGTTAGCGCTTTTTGGGTTTTGATGCAGGCAGGCAAACAGACCCCTTTGGTTTGATAACATGAACAGAATGTTAGTAAATAATGCCGGTAATCTACAAAAGGATAATAGAAACTGAGTAAATGGTGTTTCAAGGAATACAAGGTTGTTTTAACATTTAAATGCCAGTTATTGATTCATTATAGTAATAGACTGAAAGAGATGTCTGTTTTTAGCACTTTTATTCCATGTCATGCCAATTAAGTAAGAAACAGAAACAAACATAAAGTTTGGAAAGGAAAACTAAAATCTGTCCTTAATTGCAAATAACATAATTGTTTACATAGAAAATCTGAAGAAATTTATAAAACAATTACTATAAGTAGTAGGTGAATTTAGCAAAGTTGCGGGATACAAGATTAATGGATTAGCAACATAGAATACAAACTAAAAATAATTTCTTATACAATAATGCCTAAAAACAAGAAACTACTAGTAATAAATTTAACAAATGATTGCAAAACCTTGACACAAAACAATCACAAAACATTCTCAAGAAAAAAATTAAGTAAAATCTTAATTCATGGAGATAAACAGTGTTTTGGATTAAGAGCATTCAAGATTAGTAAAATGTTAATTAGCCATCCTTCTCTAATTGAACTGTAGGTTAAACACAAACCAATGTAAATCACAACAAGCTTTTTTTGTAGAAATATAAAAGCTGACTTAAAATTTATTTGGAATTGTAAAATAAATGACAAAAAAATCTTAGGGGAAAATAAAAATGGAGGGCTTACATCATCTAAGATCTAGCTTTATTACAAACACAATAATTAAGACATCTTGACTTTGTTTTATAATAAAAAAATATAGATCAATGGAAAACCTAGAAAGTCCAGAAATAGGCCCACACTTGGTGCAGCACAACTGCATTAGCTCAAAGGCACTAAAACAAATCATCAGGGAAAATATTTTCAAGAAACAAAGCTGAACAGATGAAAAAAACCATGAAGCTCAAACTCTCCCTAACCTCAAACATAAAAATTAACCTGATGTGTATTATAATCTAAGTGCTAAAACTAAAGTTGTAATAGTTGTAAAGGCAAACGAAGGAGCCATAATGAGATGCTACTATACTGCTATTCAAATTACTGAAATTAGAAAGAAAAATACTATGTTTGAAGCCTTTGGGACTCATACATTGCCACTGAGAATGCAAATTGTACAATAGTTTAGGAAGAAATTTTAGCAGTTTTTTGCAAAGTTAAACTTACACCTACTATATGACTTAGTAATTCCACTATTATGTATTTTTCAAGAGAAGTTGAAGCATGTACAAAAAGGTTTTAAAGAACGGTTCTGGCATTTTGGTCATCAAAGCTGAAAAGGTGTCTTGAATAAGCTATTGTGGAATAAGAATTATTTTGAGGTGAAGGCTTTTGAATTCTGAAATCTGTTCTCTGCCTAAAAGCAGAACCCCCCCCCAAAAGAACTCAATTGTTTTAAATCCTTTCTCCAGGAGCAACTCTAATCTTCTATTCTGGAGACAAGAAGTCCTTGATATTATACAAAAGCAGACATTGTCCAAAGCTATCATATTTCCTATCTATTCTCTGAAGGGCCTTTCCAAAAACTCACTTATTTTTTCAAAAGTTTTCATTTGTCTTTTGTCTTCTAATAAGTCATTTGCTCTCCCAGATGTGTCCCACTGCCCCCCCATTCCCTATTAAAATAGTATGCAAGTCCCAAATTTTAACCAACTTGAATCACATTTCTTTGTGAATCCCCCTGCTCCCTCCTCTCCCCCCCTCCCACATACACACATACACACACTCACACACTCTCTGGCTAATCTACTTTGATTTGTTTAATTTACAGGACCACAAAGACAGAATCTAAGAGGGCAGAAGAAAAGTTTTATTTCTGAAAAAGCCAACTGGTAGAAAAACTCCCACAATATCCATTCAGAGCAGACTGAATAAATGAATAATACATTATACATAGAAGTATTAATCAGCAGTAAAATGAAGGGGAAAAAACTCCTTATAGATGAAGCAACATGAACAAATGTTACTGACATTATACTGAATGAAAGATGTCACAGGATATAATGCATAATTTTGTCATACTACATATGATATAAATATTCTAAATTTTGGTAGGAGTGTGGGTTGCAGGAGTGCATCCATTTTTAAAACTCATAGAATTTTAGATTTATAATTTGTGAATTTCACTGTATATAAATATTAACTATACATTAACACAAACTTTGAATTATTTTCATTATGCTTATTTTCACAATGGTATAGATTAGAATTCTGAAAGCATTTTCTATGTATTCTAGGCATTAGTGAATGAGAAAATAAAAGGCAGATGTTTTTGTTTTTTTTTTAAAGAAGCAAGTTACAAATACAAAGGGAGAGAAATAGATAAACCCTGTTTCATTGGATTGGAATAGAAAAGTATCAGTGTAAAATACTTGCATATATTTAGAATATGTAATATATATGTAAATATTATATATATGTTACACACATATATATTATATAAAACACATATGTGCACACTTATATATATTTTCTGGCTCTATAAACTAATACATGATACTGATAGCAATATAGATAATCTTGTTTTTAAATTGTAATTTTCCAGTAAAGAAAAACAGAAATATTTGGAGAAATGGTTGATTCCTAAGCTTTGGCCGAAAAAGTACAAGATAAGCCTGAAACAGCTTCTTATAACACAATAAAGGAAGTGATACGAGACTATTGGGAGCATGTCAAAAGGACACGGGAGCCAATCTGAAGGGGCTCAAACTTGATTAAATCTGGGACAAATTAAGGAACATAAGAAATAATGAGACTGTTGAAGACCTGGGTCAGGGAGGGGGAGGGTAAAAGGTGAGAAACTGAAAAGGGGGGAAGAGGGACATATTTAATACTTTCAACAATAAAAAAATTATTTTTAAAAAAAGGAAAAAAAAAGAAAAAGGATAGTAAGTAAATAATACAAATCCTATCTAATATGAGTAATATGCAAATTGACTATACCTCTGCTACATACACAAGCCACACCCACCAGCCAATTCACTAGCCAATTAGAGTGAATATGCAAATTAACAGCCAGAAAGAGGAGGAGAAGGCTTGGGTTGCCCCTGGTGATGAGGAAGCTTCTGCAAAGCCTGGCAGGAGGAGGCCTCTGCTTAAGGCAACAAAGTTTTAATGGCTGTGTGACTAGAAGGCTTGGCTCCACTCAGGCTACAAAGTTTCAATTGTAGAAGATAAATACCACATACCCGGGCCTCTGCTTGGGTTGCTGGGGTGTGTGGCTGGCCTGCAAACCACCACAGGCCCCTCCCAGGCCACCCCATGCACCAAATGAACAACCACCCTGATCCAGGACACCTTTCAGGGCAAACCAGCTGGCCTCCACCCATGTACCAGGTTTCTATCCTATCTAATGAAAGAGTAATATACAGATTGACCATCACTCCAACACACAAAATGACTGCCCCATATGTTCAAAAGATCCTGCCCCCATGTGGACACAAGATGGCCAGCAGGGGAAGGCAGGACCAGGTCTTCAAGGGAGGGCAGTTGTGGGCGATCAGGTCATCAGGGGAGGGAAGTTGAGAGGGACAAGGCCTGTAAGGGAGGGCAGTTGGGGTTGATCAAGCCTACATGGGAGGGGAGTTAGGGGTGACCAGGCTCGCCGGGTTATGGAAAATGGTTAGGGGGTGATCAGGCTGGCAGGCAGAAGTGGTTAGGGGCAATGGAGAAGGCAGGCAGGTGAGCAGTTGGGAGTTAGCAGGTAGGATCAGGCCTAAATAGGCAGTCAGATATCCCTCCAGGGGTCCCAGATTGGAGAGGGAGTAGGATGGGCTGAAGGACATCCTTACCCCCACCCCATGCACAAATTTCATGCACCGGGGCTCTAGTGGATTATAATTCACTGAATCAAATAAGTACTAGTAAGTAATTTGAAATAAAGAAATAGATGAAAAAGTAAAGCCCAATTTGATAAGGCAGAATATTTGCATAGACACAAAGTTTCTCATTACAAATTAGAATCAAATTCTCTCCATGTAAGTTACCTACTAATTACAAAGAAGAATGCAGTAACTATATAATTAGAGAAACGCATTTCTATAACAATACATTTATTAAATGGTCAAAGTGAAAATCACTAAAGTTGGATCTTAATGCACTTAAGAAAACACATCAGTATTATTGCTGCCAGAGATGCTAAATGTACATTTCATCATAAGGAAATATTAGACAATCCAAAATTAAGAAATATTTTATGAAATCACTAGTTTGTACTTTTCAAAACCTCAAGTTCAACAAATAGAAGAAAGCTCAGCAGCAGCTCTTCCAGATGAAATGATTCTAAAGATCCCTGACACTCTTTGCTACCACATTATACCTGGGAAAAAATAGTTACAAAGGGCATCTCATGTCAATTTAAAATTTTAATTTGAACTGTTGATTAGATAATAGTACTAGATTCCTGTGAGCTCATAATTTGTAAAAAATATTTTTATTGATTTAAGAGAGAGAGGGGGAGGGAGAAATGGAAACATCAGTGATGAGAGAGGCTCATTGATCTGCTGCCTCTTTTATACCTCCCACTGGTGATTGAGCCCACAACTCAGGCATGTGCTCCTATAGGAATTGAACCATGAACTCTTGGTTCATAGGTCAACACTCAACCACTGAGTCACCTCAGCTGGCTGAAATTCTGTGATTTTGAACATTTTAAGAGAATGTCTCTATTCTTTGAAAGACCCACTCAGATTTTTAAATGTAACAGGAAACAAGGTTACCAACTCTGTTTTAAACAGTTCGGAAAAAAATGTATATGTACAGATGACAGAAATATAGAATCACAGATAAAATTGGCCAGCATGACTCAGTGGTTGAGAGCATTGACCTATGAACCAGGAGATCATGGTTATTTTCCTGATCAGGCTACATGCCTGGGTTGCAGGCTCAATCCCCAGTGTTAGGGATGCAGAAGGCTATCAATCAATAATGCTCACTCATCATTGATGTTTCTATCTCTCTCTTCCTCCCCTTTCCTCTCTGAAATCAATACACACACACACACACACACACACACACACACACACACACACACACCATATTTTCTGGTGTATAAGATGACTGGGCATATAAGATGACCCCCAAATTTTCCAGTTAAAATATAGAGTTTGGGATATACTCACCCTATAAAATGACACCCAGCATATAAGATGACTTCCAACTTTTGAGAAGATTCTCCTGAGTTAAAAAGTCGTCTTATACGCCAGAAAATGTGTGTGTTTGTGTATGTGTGTGTGTGTGTGTATTTAAAGTAAACAATTAGTAAACTGAGATAACATTCTTATTGGAGTCTCAGAAATATTCTTTCATCTTTTCTGTTAACCTGATATAATACTAAAATAAAAACTTCCAAGAAGAGTAACACACAATCACTCATTTGGGGAATCATAAATATTCTTTCAATTTTGCTAATTGTAATGTTAACTTTTGCAACACTATTTAGAAAGGGATATCCAAAAATAACCTAAAGCTAACTGAAAATAAAATATAAACTTTATAAGGAAATATATATACTGCTGCAAGAGTAAAATTTTCCATATATATATATATATATATATATATATATAATTATATTTTTATTTTATTTAAATATTTATATTTATAGGGGATTTCTCTATAATTTTCAACTTGTTTCCTCTGTAATATGTCAGTGGTATGATAATTTTTCATGGACACTATATCAATATCATTGAAAATTTAGAAACTGTGATTCAACATCCCTTAGCTATTCTATTCTTATATGATATCCAAATTCAGATTATTTTATTCTATTATTATTTAACTTATTCCATGTGTATTATTAATTGGTATATTTGCCATTCTATTGTTTTGTTCAATAAAGTATTCTAGTTGGTAATAAAATGTGTTGTTCTTCAACAAAACAGGTTTTTTTAAAAAAAACAAAACTCAGAGATCAGAGCAAAACACATAAGTTGAGCCACTTTGGACTGAAAAAATAGACACACAATGAAATGACCTACTTTAACTATTTCACAGTTCTTTTTTTCCTAAATGACAAGTTCTTCCATGGATTCAACCTAAACAATGTATTTTTAATTAAGTACAGTCATTCATAAAGCAAACATATACTATTGTGCTTATTGCATTAAAGTTTAATATGGCATGGTGTATGAGTTAGGAGAGTAGTATATTCATAAACAATATAGTAAAGCTTCAAAACTGGAAGGTAGCAGATTTAAACACATCAATGTTTTTTTAAACCAAATCTGAATCATCATTGTCATTGTTAAGTGTATATAAGATATTTCAAAACAAACATTTTGTCTTTATTAACTTATTTTTCTATAGTGTCTATAACTTGTTATTAGACACATGTACTGATTTTTAATTAATCTAAATTTGAAATTATCTGTGTCACTGGTGCTTCTACCAAATAGCTAGCAAGGACAGTGTCTAGAATATATGACATAGATATATAGAAAATTAGCTCTGCTACTTATCATATCTGAATATAAAAAGCCATAAAAATACATTAAACATTCTTCTTGACTATGTGTGCTATCAGAATATATCTTTGTACTTTATTTTTATACCTAACTCAATTAAATAATACTCAATTAAATAACTGATAGGTTTTCTTTTTTAGATTTCAAGTTTTTTGCTGTTTCTATCAGAAAATAATGATAGTTAAACCCTTATTTCTCACAAGTAATGTTTCTAATGATCCAGGTTTACCTTCTTGGCATAATTAATTCAAGATCTAAGCTGTCCTCATTTTTTTTCTTCTTAAATATGGTTTAGTACTCTTCTCCATTTCTGTACATCACAACACCAAGATTTTGCTACTTACGATCTCTCTGTAGAGGCTATAGAGAAAGCAAAGGCTATGGTTTTTACCCCCTCATATTGATGTATTTTTATGTTAAGTGTAATACATATCAGTATATAGTGATACACATATCAATATATAATGCAATATATATCACCGAAGAGAACACATCGATTAAAGAAATACAAAAATTTGGCATCATTTCCAAACTTAAATAGTAAAAATAAAAACTACAAAAGGAGCTGCATACCCTAAATGTATCATGTGAAACAATAAGCATAGTAAAAAAAGTGTCAATTTACATCCAATTTCTCTGGTCTTGTCATACCGCATTAGACCCATTTACAATGGCAAAACCCTAAGGTACTGCTGTGAAGAGGGCATGTTTGCTCTCTCTTGGGTGCTCTGCAAACAAATAGCAGGGCCCAAAGTATCTTCAATAATATAGGATATAATTACTTTTATGTTGGATTCTGCTTTACTTTTTATTTAAATTGCATTATATTTTTATTGTATAACTAGAGGCACTGGTGGGGTTCCTCAGCATGGCCTGTGGGGATTGGGCTGAAACCAGCATCCTATATCCCCCAAGGGATGTAGTAGTGCAAAGCAGCAGGCAGCCAGGGAGGAGCCGCTCCCGCTCATCATGTCCACACTTATCCTGGTCAGCTGAGTGGTGCTCCTGCTATGGGAGCATATTGACCACCACGGGGCAGCTCCTGCATTCAGCGCCTCCCCCCTCGTGGTCAGTGCACATCATAATGACCAGTTGACAGGTTGTTTGGTCCGTTGTCCTTTGGTCACTTAGGCTTTTATAAAAATACAGATGGTTTTATATCATAAATAGGTATTTAAAATATAACCAATGTATGCATATTTTCTAAAATATATTAATGGTATACTTATAAATATATTTTATATTATTAATATACTAGAGACCCAGTGCATGAAATTTGTACATGGGGGTGGGGGAGGAGGATCCCTAAGCCTAGCTGCACCCTCTTGCAATCCAGGAACATTGGCTCTTAACTGCTTGCCTGCCTGCCTTCCTGATCTTCCCAAACACTCTCTTGCCTGCTGATTGCCCCTAACCACTCTGCCTGACTGTTTGATCACCCCTAACCCTTCTTCCTATCTGCTTGATCACACCTAACTTCTCTCCTGCCTGCTGATTATCCCTAACCACCTCTACCTGCCTGCCTGATCACCCCTAACTGCTCACCTGCCTGCCTGATGTCCCCTAACCACCTCTGCCTCAGCCCCCGCCACCATGGGTTCACCTGGAATGATGTCTGGAATGGCGCCTGGAAGGTTGTTCAGCATTTAGGTCTAATTAGTGTATTACACATTAAGCTTTTATTATTATAGACTAGAGACCCAGTGCACAAAAATTCATGCACTCTTAGGGGTGTGTCCCATGGCCCAGCCTTCACTATCTTGCAGCCTAGGAATCCTCAAGGGATGTCTGACTGATGGCTTAGCAAGTGGGTCTAAGCCACAGTCTGGTCTCCCTCTGCAGGAGGTGACTGGTGGGCTGGAGGACAGCATCAGCAGGTGAGTGATGGGCCCTGCCCCCCATTGCCCTGCCTCTCATTGCCCTGTCACTTCCAGTGGCTTTCCTCTGTGAGGGGGGGGGAAGGACAATACCCCCCGATCACCCTACTACCACTGGTTGCCACCACCTCCCTATTGTTGTACACTCCCTCTGCCCAAGGCACCTGCCTTGGCTGGTCTGGTGCCACCCACTTGCCAGCTCTGCCCCTCAATCCCTGCGGACCAGTCATTTGGCAATTTGGTTAATTTGCATTTTAGGCTTTTGTTATATAGGATTACCGTATTGCATGTTTCTATATCCATGCAAACTCTATTGTATGTGATGAAGCATAAGAACTACCCTGTTTTAAGATAGGACCCATATTTTCTTTATCTTTCACCCTATTTCTGTGGTGGCTAGCATACTGCACTAGTGTCTTCCAGATTAGAAAGTCCTACTTTACTCCATCTTATTTTTATAGTGTTAAAATGTGAAAGGAAATCTCCACCAATGCTCAGAAAGGGAGTACATTTTGAATATGATGTTTTAGTTTAAAAACTCTATTTGGAATTCCTCTCTTTTAGGCAATATTGCCTTAGTTCCCACTACTTCCATCCTTAGTTCCCACTAAGTATCAAATACTAGTGTTTGGGAATAAACAATAGACACAAATGTTTTTGGAAAACAGATGCTGTTTTTATTTGGTAATATGTCCACCACAGAGCTTTCATATTATTTAAAAGCTCATGTTCATTACTCTAGTAGTGAGTAACATAGAGAGAGTAATGACTATTCATTAAACACTTACACTGCACCATGTTTATGGTAGACACTGACCAAATGCCATAATTGTAATTTATATCAGGCATATAGTATTTGATTTGCATATTCAAATATGAAAAATGGTATCTTTTTTATGTCATGTTTTGTAAAATTATAACCAACATTCATAACTTACTAAATGCAAGGTAGATCCTATTAATAGCTTTGGCTTGCATATGATGAGAAAACTAAATCCTAGAGAGTTTAAATGACTTGTGAGTAAAAAGTGGAGCCAGAAATCTATATCCAGAACTTATACATTTAACTTCTACATTCTATTATTGTTTCCCAAAACTAGATGGGGAAGGGGATGTATGGAGAAATAATTCTGCTCACCAAGCAAGAAATATATGGTCTCTTTGGGCCATTTAACATATTTCAAAAACATTCAATAAGCATTTATTGAGAACATACTAAGGGAATGCTAAAAGAAAAAAAGAAAGAAAGAAAAAGGGAAAATTTTTAGGGCTACTCCTAATAACATCAATTTAAATCAGTAAACAAGTAATAAAGTCTTGCTATATGCCAACTGATATCCTTATCCCATTAAAGCAAAGATTTTGCCCTGTAGAGGAATTTTTAATGCTTTTGGAGGTAGACAAATATATGTCATATAGTGGGGTAGGTATAGTAGGACACCAAAACAGACATGCATGATCCGGGAAAACTAGGTAGTTCTCTAAGAAAAAAACCCAAATTTTGAATTGGTAGCAGTGGTGAGGGATACCAGATATCAGAACTAGCATACTGAAATACAGAAATGTGAATTAGCATGGTATAGTCAGAGTATGAACTGTGCGTTGAATAAAAGATATGAGGTGATTAGCAAATGAACCTAGAAATTAGACAGAAGCCATAAATAATAATAATCAGTACTAATGAGCCATGGTATTATTGGTCAGATTTTCTCAGAAAGAACGTTCTGTCCTAAAACCACTGACTGGGAAATGCAGGATGTGGCACAAGTAGTTTTACAGTTGTGCGTACACAAAACACAAGAGTTTATTCTTGTATTATTAATTATTGTATTCTTTTCCATATGAACAACTGTAACCCTACTATTGCCCCACCCTGTATATGTTGAGCAGCAAAAAGCAATGATTGGCCATCAGGACATAGCCATCTAAGTATTGGACAGTCAACTCAACAGGCACGTCCTGATCACTGGCTTCAGAAAAGGCCAACCACTCTTTAAGAAGGAGGAAGGGAAGGTCACTCACACCCATCTGAGAATGAGCCCTAGGGCTTTTATTCCTCTAATCTCCATTTTAGAAGGCAGAATCACTCCCTTTCCAGACCTAAAGTGCTGACATTTTAGCCAACTCCAGTCATTTCTCTCCATGAGCCCTTGAGCCCAAGGTAGCATTTCCTTTGGATTTAGTTTCTTTGCCTTGCCACTCTCATTTGTACAGGTGACCATAGACTAGTCTTGTCAGTATCAGGACTGTCACTTTCCATGCGTTGGATGGATAAATGCATGATATACAGACTTGGATCCACATCACTGTATTTCACTCATTTGATAAGAACTCTGCTATCTGCTCTCAGAAATCACTAAGCTCACTATTATCTCAGTCAATACTAAATTTGCTTTTTGATATGGAATCTTGACACATTCCCTTAAATTTCCCCAGCATTTCAGTCTTACTTGCCATCACCTGTCCTAAACTATTACGCAAGCTTTATGGAGTGACTTAGTATGCCTTCCCATTCTTTTTCTTGCTTCTAATATAAACCATCACACCTCATATTAAGTTCAAGATAGGAAAATTATACAATCTTGTTGTGTGGACCTTACAACTTCAAGAATATTGTGCAGTGATAAATCTACATCTCCTTACATCAGTTAAAGGAATGGATGGAGCTTCTCTAGGGCAGATTCCACAACTGGAACAGGCAAAATAGAATATTACTAGGCAATCATGCCAATTGTGACATTGGCTCAGTAGCTCTTTCTTCAAAAATCAAAGCATCTATAACAGTTTCACTTACTGAGAAATGTAATTTTGTACATAAAATTTAAAAACACCAAGATGGAAGTTGATACCTTTGATTTAACTCTTATCGAAAGCATGGATAGAGTTAAGCAAAAGTGTTCACTTCATAAAACTGACTGAATGTGCATCTATAATTTGTTCATTTTTGTTATATTTACATAATTCAGTAAAAGAGTTTATACAAAGCAATAAATGTATACTCAAATGTATAATAGGAAATGTTCAATTCAGCTAATTATAAATAGTCATATTGGATAATTTTTGATGTATTGCTTTTGGTATTAGGGCACTAAAATAATATAGCTTATAAAATAGCAACCTCTGTTTATTTTGTTATTTTGCTTCTTTTCAAATTTATATGAATTAAAATAATATATGTGTGTATATATATGCATATATGTATATATTATTTTTAAATGAATTTAGTTCAATTAAATAATTAAAAATAAATTAATAACACACATATGTACACACGCATATGAATATCATCTATAGATAAGAAATTAAAGCATTCTATGACTTAAATTTTATATCCACAGTATTCATTTCAAGCTATCAAATATTTAATACCAGCTATTCTTTGGGATTTGTTAGCATATCTTTTAAAACTTGCCTGCGGCAGCTACAAGAATGAATGTAAAAAGTGGTTTTGATTATCGTTTTGGATTGTCAACCTTGACAGTTTGGGTGGAATTTATAGCCATGAAGAAAGAATACAGACACTCATACCAGTGTACCTTTATCCCTTTCCTGGGGAAGATTCTCTCCCAAAATAACTAAAGAGCTTGTTATTTGTCAGAAGAATTACAGAGTTGAGCTCCTTGGGAGTAATCTGAGCATAAGAATCTGGAAAAAGAATTTTCTAGTGACCAGTTTGGATTTACAGGCACATACTAAGACTTAAAGATATTGCCTTTTAGCAAACTTAAAACCCCATTATATTTTATAACTGTAATCAGGAAGAATAGAATACTTTGAACTCATTTTATATTAAGCAGAAATATAAAAAGAGTATATATTTAAAAATGGAAGGTTGACTGTTAAGGAAAAAAATAAAACCAAGTCATTACTTTTTTTTTGGCTAGGATATAATCAAAGGGTAAACTTTTTCTGTATCCAAATGGTTTAGAGAAGCATCTCAGGACTCTTATTCTCTCTAGGAAGGGACTTGAAAGAAACAATAACTATGAACTTTATGACTATAGAAATCCAGAGGTGTCCCTGAAAGAATGTTTGTATTCTCTTACCTAATGCATAACCAACACTTGAATAATTCATTAAAATGGGGGTTTAAAGGATTGGCTGTTGAAACGCCTATCTTGTTTCCATGGGGTCAGGTTCTGAGTAAGCTCTGCTCTGCTGTTCCTAAAGCATGGATAAACTGCATTGGTACAAGGAGGGTGGTGCCAGAGAAACAGTACTGAAGAATGCCGCCTTCAGGTTTTTCCTTAAACTCTTTCACAATTTGATTGGTAGCTAAATTTCAAGATTCTTTGTTACTCGCACCTGTGCATCATAATTGCTGAGGCATATTATCATCCATCCTTACATTGAGTCTGCATATAGCTTTACCCTGAAATCCACATGTCTTTGTGAGGCATACATTTTTTTTTCATTTAAGTCCTTTTATTACAGTGGTGCCAGCTACTGCTGCTATCGTTAAATGCCTGTCAGCATTTCCATTAAAAACCTTATTTTCAGGGGATTTATAACCTAGCCATTTTAATTCACATTCTGCTGAATGTTGCCATCGAAATTCTCAACATACAGTAGGCACTATTTTCTTTTATCGCCAAATTTTATTTGAATCTGTTTATTTGCCTGAGATTTAGCAATGTATAAAACCCTAACATTGCGATGAAAGAAAAGTAGAGATGTTTTCTAAAGTAAAGCTGTACACATGCAAACCTAAAAAAGTGCTGTAAAACTTGTCTGACCCCTGACAAGCAAATGGGCAATTTTAAACCATTTTATTAGTGTGCTAATATTTTATACTCATATTTTCATATTAAAAATCTATGTTATTGTGAACACCAATTCATATAATGAAAAGTTATGGTCACTTCAGCAAAACATCCTCTTCACTTTAATAGGTTTATTGGCATTATGAAATCCTATATAATAAAAGCCTAATATGCTAAGTGTCTGGTTGTCCAGGTGGCCATTCAACCAATCAAAACATGATGTGCTAATTATATGCTAAGGCTACTCAGCTGCTCACTATGATGTGCACTGATCACCAGGAAGCAGATGCTGGGGTCTGGCCAATCAAGATTGAGCAAGACAGGACAGACACACCTTGGGCCCTCCCATGATCCCTCCCTTGCTGGCCAAACTCCCGTGTCCCTCCGCAGACCTGATCATGCACTGGTAGGGTCCCTCAGCCTGGTCTGTGACCTCTTGCAACCTGAGAGCCCTCAGGGGATGTTGGGGAGCTGGTTTCGGCCCAATCCCACACACCAAGTCAAGGGACCCCACTGGTATATGAATTCATGCACCAGGCCTCTAGTATAATATAAAGCCATAAACCTCTTATAGTAAAATAAAGAGTTTTAATGTATAAGTTGGACATCAATTATTTTTTTTAGAATTTTTTTCCACTTTTGCTTTTATTCTTAATGAAAGAAACCATGACTTATTTATTTTTTTTTCAAAATATAAGGTGAGTCTGGATGGCATGGCTCAGTGGTTGAGCATGGACCTATAAACCAGGAGGTAATGTTTAGATTCCTGGTCAGGGCACATGCCCAGGTTGCAGTCTCAGTCCCAAAAAGAGGAAATGTGGGAGGCAGCTAATCAATGAATCTCTCTTATCATTGATACATCTCTTTCTCTCTTCTTCTCTGAAATCAATAAAGATATATTAAAAATAAAAAATATTTTATATTACCTGGCTTCTTTAATTCATTTTTATTGTAAGTAAAATATATAGTGACCATTTTAAAATGTTCTAAAAAATAGCAACTTAGATATTGAATAAATAGAAGAAAAGAGATCACCTCAGGTCTTATTGCTGCTGAATGCATTAAGAAAACACAAGAACTGGCAATTTAAATTTGTAGGGATTTTATAAATAAAAACAGGTATTGCAAGACAGTGCCCATGATAGCTAAGTGACCAAAAATAAAAACATTCATGAAACCATAAAACACAGGCATAAGAATATTTGAAACTTTTCCAAAAAATAAGAACAATTTGTTGAAAGAGAATAACTGTAAAGATAGTGGCATGATTGCCCTTATTATGTAGTTATCATTAGCATTTGCCCTATGCCTGGAATTGATTTTATGCTTTACCCTACCTCATTTAAGAATCCTAATGACTTTTTTATATGGGAATTATTATTATGCTCACTTTAGATATGAAAAAATTTATGCTAAGTAAATTAAAGTTGTTTGCCGAAAATCAGACCAAATGAGGTGATAGAGCCAAAACTTAACTAATCTCTTAAGGCTGTGACCTACTTGGTCAAAAGTATAAAAATTGAATGGAAAGAAGATATATTAATTTTGCATACACATGTGTATGCATCTAAAATATAAACGTAAAAGTAAGTTACATTTAACTGCTCTCTGATTCTCTGTTTCTTTATGTCTATAACACAGTGGCTAGACATCTACCTAAAAGCATTTTATCATTCTGCATGAGTCAGTGAACCAGCACTGACTCAAATCCCATTCTTTTTTTTTAAATTGAATTTATTGGGCTGACATTGGTTAATAAAACTATACAGGTTTCAAGTGTAGAACTCATTAAAACATCATCTGCATACTGTGTGTGTGTGTGTGTGTGTGTGTGTGTAAATGGCCATATATATATGGCCTGTTGCACAAAGATTTGTGAAATAGGCCTTCCTTCCCCTGGCTGCCAGCACCAGTTTTCCTCTGGCACCCAGGACCCAAGCCTTCGCTGCAACTGCAGTAGAGAAGCCAAGCCTCTTCAGTCTTCAGTTTTCAGCCTTCAGCTGCCTTTACTCTTCAGTCTTCAGTCTTCGCTCAGCACCTGTATAATGCAATTAACCTGCAATATTTGCATACTCGCTCATGATTGGCTAGTGTGTGTTGTGGAGGTACAGTCAATTTGCATATTTCTCTTTTATTAGTGTAGATATATATCCCCCTTTGTTTTTACTCAGCACCCTCTGACAGTCACCAGACTCTAAAGAAAAAAGGAAGAGGACACAAATAAATAGAAATGAAGGAGAATGAGTAACAATGACACAGCACCATATTTCCTTATTAGAGCTATGCTTCTAATGTACTGTTTCAGATATCAGACATTTTTGTTAAAAGTCATAGCCCTGGGAACTGTATTTTATTGCAGTGTAAAAACAAGTAAATTAATAGCTACAGGACAACATCATTATAGACTTGGATAGAAATGTGAACAGAGTTATGAGAGCACTTAAGAGGGATGTTTCACTCAGCTAGGGAATGGAGAAATTGAGGATGGTTGGGAAAGAAAACTAGATGAGGGGTATTTGAACTGAATCTTGAGGAATTGGGCTTCTTACCAAAGCAGGTAAGAAGGAGAAGTCTGAAGAGAAGTTTTAAGTCTAAAGACGTTTTGTGTAGGGTGTGCAAGGCATGGAGCTGTAAAAGAGAAAAGTACATTCAAATATCTTTTAACAGTTTCATACAATCAGAACATGGAATGACTGGGAAGTTAGAGCCAGAAGACAGGCTCCACACCTCTCAGTCTAAAAAAAGCAGCATTGGTTTAATCATGAAAGTTATGATGATTCACTGAAGGCTAAAATCAGAAAGAGCACCAAATTACAAATGGCTAGTTAAGCAGTCTAGGGGAATGACACAATCAGTTTTTCATTGTGGAAAGATGAATCCACAGGTCCATGAAAAGGTTTTCATGGAGAGGACAGGGAAACAGAACAGGTGCTTTCTAATTCCCCAAATTGTTCTTTCTCCATTTTTTCAGGCTGACTCTCTGGAACTTCATAAGTAACTGAGAGGGTTATCCTGTTGCTTGTGCTTAGCTGACAACCATGAAGAAATACTTGATCACCCTCACCTCCAACCCAGCTAGGTTCACTTAAGATATTTAAGTTCCTAGGAATCCTTCAGAAGATAAATCATGTTGTCATAACTTCACTGAATCTTCTGCACAGTTAATGTACACAACAAGTAAGCCCAAGTTTGGAGACAGGTTCTAGCACTTCATCATGCCTAGACTGGTTTCTAGAACATACACAAAAGGTCATGGTCACCTGGCTTTAAATATGGAGGTTTTAAAACACCAAGTCATTTATAATTTCCTCAATATATGTCTACCTATCTTAATGTTTTCTATATGTGGCATAATTTGATGACTTAAATTTACTTGGGTGTGCTTCTTATTACAGTTTTAAACACTTACTTTATTTGGTTGTGTTTTTTTTTTAAATAATAATACCATTCCCTGGTTACTCTTGTGAATGTATAACTAATATATGCTTGAAAAAATTGGAATTTTTTTCAGTAAGATTGAACTTGGATAACTTAATATGTTATATTAAGAGACAGAGCCCAATTCAAAGTAAAAGAATTGTTCCATTAATTCATGAATAGGTCAGATTATTCATGAACCAAAATTCTGACAAAAAGTTTAAATTGATGTTTTTTATTTGATCTTTCAGAAGGTTTTCATTATTTAATATGTGGGATTTATATATGAGCTGGTAACTTATTAGTTTTTAAACATTAAATTGGTTACTTATTGAGCATGGTAGTTATAATGTATTTTCATCAATATATTGTACCATAAATCTGCAGTATTTTTCCATTTGCTTTAAAATCAGCAAAGCAAGCAAAATATTCTTATAATAGTTTATGTAGTCAGCATTGGCTTTCCAAACTAGTCAGATACCAAATATATCATACTATTTGATATTAAGTAAAATGTACATAAACCAAGACTCTATAATAAATAAGATTTCTTTTACAGAGTTTCTAAAATAGTATTGTAAATAACATTTCATCTGTGACAATCATGAAAAAGCAATACATTTTACCCAATATTAGTGTAGTAACTATATAGGTAAGAATTTGAGTTTGAACTTGAAATTTCAATATGGAAATTCTATTGAAAATTAATTCTTAAAATATGTATAAAAACATGAAACAAAAATATAAAATAAGTTGTGGATTAGAAAGCCATTATCTTAATACATTTTTTTATTTTCCAAAATGTAGCTCTACTCTAAAGTAAAAAGTATGGAGAGATCAGTTCAAAGCATCATATTTACAAAAACAACCTAAAAGTAATTGTCTTCTTAAATCTTTATCAGTGAGAACATTAGTGGTTTCCTTTTCCTATTTTCAGGACAGAATACAATTTCAAAAATAGGTATACTTTTTATACATTTTGCTTTTGTAATCCAGGAGCTAGTATTTAGAATAAACTAAACTGATTCTGTGAAAACAACATCTCTATTTCAGGTTAATATTTTTATTTAAATAAATTAATCAAAAGGTACACATGAAAAAACACTTTACAATTCTTCTAACTGATATGCATAACCAGTTACATCAGTATTTAGCAAGACAGGAATTCCTATTACAGGGTTAACAAATAGACATTGATGAATTCTGGCTTTATCATTTTTACCTCTGCTATATTGCAAATGCAAGGAGGAAAAAATAGGTCAAATAACTACGTTTTATCTTATTAGTTACTCATTTCACTTTAATTCACAGTGAATTTCACATACTGTGAGATGTCAAAAGCAACCTTAGATTGTTTCATGCAGTAATGATATAGTTAAGCAGTTCCTTTAAATAAATGTGTCAAGTTTCATTCATCTTAGATCCAGATGATATGAGAAAACTTCACATTCTCATGGAGAATGATGGGTAAAATTACTCATTCCAATTGCAGTGATGGTAAATACAGATGAGGGTCAGAATCTTGAATTTTAGCAGAAATTAGTTACTATAGGAAAAGAAAAGAGGTGGGTCTAATAAAAATGTTATTAAATGATTAAAAATAAAAAAATATTCTTAATAATTATCAGTGATTCCTACCCTAATCATAGGTTATTAAAGTATGTGTGCACAATAATGTCAATTAGATTTAACCATGTTAAATTTCATATAAAATGTTTTCAGTATTCAAATTGTTACATAAAATGTGCATTTCTTTAAAAAATAATTTGTTTTTTGTATCCAAAATGAGTTTACAATAGTATTAATAGCTTATAGAGTTAGTAATACTGAAGTTAAATTCCCCCAAATCTTAGTCTCTACTTCCCATGAAAGAGATCCTTTTCATGGTATTTTTTTTATCTCTCTGAAATTTGATCTTTGAAAGATTATTAGGTAACTCACTGAGCCAGAAAAAGCCCCTTCTCCCAGAGACTGAAAGAATTTGGTTTGTTCTCTGTGTAGTCATGAAGAATAGTGGCTGAAAGAACTGTAGTTAGGGAACTACTGATTCATTAGGAATTCTTATGCCATAATGCATTTGTCTCATGTTTCATTGACCAAATCTATTGTATCCCTGTCTACTACATCAGGGCCACAGATGAGAGGGAGTATAGTCACTAAGGTATATACCACTAAGGTAGTTTTTAATCTGAAAAAGTGAAGAACTGTGCTCTGAGTTCTTTGCCTTATTTCTTCATATAGAAGGAGCCGTGAAGGCAACTTTGAAAAATAAAGTCTGATTTATACCTTAACATCCTCTTTATAACACCTACCCCGGACTATTAAGGAATCTTTCTCTTGCCTCCAAGGGCTACTTTTTTCCTAGCGGTATGAAACTCTCAAGGGAGGTTTGTATCCATTGTTTTTCCATCAACCTCTTTCTTTCCCAGGAAGTGGGCCAATGCAAGTACAAGTGCTGCCCAGGATATCCTCAAGGTTATAAATCATTTAGCAATGATAATTAGCAATGTCTCAGCTAAGGATGATGGCATGGCCAAAGAGCCAGAATTAAAAAAGATAACTCTATTGGCTTAAAAAATTATAATAACAAAAGATTCATTTGTCTTTTTGGTGCAA
Organism: Lasiurus borealis; assembly: GCA_004026805.1. Classification (NCBI taxonomy): domain Eukaryota; kingdom Metazoa; phylum Chordata; class Mammalia; order Chiroptera; family Vespertilionidae; genus Lasiurus; species Lasiurus borealis. Next base: position 47,827 of record PVJN01005307.1, read on the forward strand.
GAGGCATCAAACTCTGGCCACTTTAAATTTGGCAGATTAATGCCATTAGTATTACTCTAATACTGTTAATTGTTATGTTTTCTTTATTTATTTCCATCACCATTTATTTCCCCAAAACCTCTTTCTCCTTCATAATTTCCACATTGTTATCCTTGCCCATGAGTTCTTTCTCTCTTTTTTTCTTTTTTTGCTTAATTCCTCCAGGTCATCTGCCCACACCCTCCCCTCAGAGCTATCACCCTTTCAAATATTTATAGCTTTAATATTTTAATTTAAAATAATGCACTTAAAAAATTAGAACGTATGGAAGATTTTTTTGGAGTAAACTCAGTGGTGTGCTGAGTTTATACCAGTTGACAAGGATCAGTTTTTAAATTATCAGGACTTTTATTTAAATAACCATTATTAAAAAATCAAATTACATAAACTTACAGCTAGCAAACTATATTAAAAGGAAAGTTAATAAATACTCACAACCTATTACTTCCAAATTAAGTATTTTACCACATTTACAACTATTTGTATGGATCTGACGGAAATACTACACAACAATGTGCTGCTCTGAATCAGATACTACATAGACAGCAGGAAATTGGCAGTGGTGGGAGTAAGTTCACCAAAGAAATCAGCCAACACTAAAAATAAGCTTTTTTTTCTTCTTCTGGAAGCAAATCACTGATTATAATTTCTGGGGTAAAGCAGCTACTGATTAGAGCTATCAGTGTGGTAAGGGAGAAGGATGCCAAAGGGGTAGATAACTAACAATAACTAACAGAGGCCATACTGTAGCTTCTGAAACTTGAGAAGATTCTAAATTTGGATCTCAAAATATGTTTTATCCACCATTATAGCAGAAATGAATACTTGAAATAAGTGAGACAACATTTCATATAATTTCTTAAAAATTCTTTCTAAACATATTAATGGATATTAAATTATTGTAATTTTGATTTATTTCATTTACAGAAATACTATGCTGATGGAGATACTGGATGCTTTGTAAACCTATCTATTGTCTGTTTATGGTGATCGTGGAATGTTTTTGTTTCTTCCCTCAAAACAACACTATTTGGTCTTGTATAGCCTTTATGTATACTGAGCTATATACAAAGGGATCAGATCAAGATCAGAAATATGAGATTGTGGAAAGGTTTGTGATTTCAAAAATAAAAGTTTTTTTGGTTTACAATGAACTTTGTCCTTAAATGTACTAAATGTTACAGTTTAATGCAATTCAGCATGTGGCTTTATCCATCACCTACTGCTTAGTCTACTTTTTTATTGCGATGCTACTGTTTTACTGGTAAGTCTTAGTTTGAAATAATCTGGAGATTGGATAAAGTAAGTTTAAAGACAAAATTTAAATATTTAGAGAGAAAGTAATTTTATGTTATTTTTTTCTTTATCAATAGACATTACAGAAGAATTGATTTGTGTGTTTTTTTGTGATAAGGTACTTTTTCTGAAGAGCTGATATTCTGATTGTAATGAATTGAAATTATTGCCGATGTCAAGTGATTTATACAGAGTCTATGGAAATGGAAATATTTTTTATGACACTCATAATGTTGTTCTTCCAATTAGTAATATCTTGTTATATTTTTAAAATAAAATATTTTGTTAAAATGTTACCTCTTTACATTAACCCTAGAGGCCTAGAGCATGAAAATTCATGCACTTGGAGGGGGTCCTTAGCCTGGCCTGCCCCCTCTCATAATCTGGGAGCACTCAGGGAGAGGAAGTGACCCAGCAATCAGGGAAAAGTGATACCTCCATCACAGCTTTGCTGTTGCCACTGCTGGCAGCAAAATCCTCCACCAGTCCTGGTTACCTGAACCTCGGGTGGCCCTGGGTGTCTGGGAAGCTACCATATGAGGCTTGCCTGCTCCTCAGGCCAGCCCTGGGCAGCTGGGCAGTCAACATCCAAGGCTTCCCTGTGCCTCGGGCTGGCCATGGGTGGCTGGGGGGCATAGGGGACTAGGGGACTCCAGAAGCAGTTTTGAAGAGCAGGCCCGGCTCTGCCATTTGCCTGCCACCCTGGTGGGGTTGAAGGGCCTGGGTGCAGCCATCTTGTGGAGGTGGGTGCCTCCATCTTTGAGGGTGTGGCCGTCAATTAGCATATTCCCTCCTTATTGCCTGTGGATGCCTCATCTTTTTGTGAGGGCATGATAATCAATTAGCATATTCCCTCTTTATTAGATAGGATTCACCAAAACAAATGATATATTTTATATTAAGAATTATATCCTTAAAAATAATTACATTAGAATATTCTGATCATTTATTTTTATAATATGATACTATGACATAAACTTCACCTCCCATTAGTATATCTATTCCCAAGTTTTTAATGATTCTGGATAAGTTCTGATTTTATATTTAAGGGGGAGTTTGGAGGAGATCTTTGCTTTAAAAAAAGTCTCTAAAAGAACATATATATGATTAAGTGCCTTCCTTTTCTGAAAAAGTAGCACTCTGTATTGGTAATGTTTTTATACTCCTCTACTAGAGCAAAATGGCATTCTTACCTCAAAAAAAGGTCATTTTAGTGACTAAATATTCTTTTTACTGAATATAAAAACTTTAATTTGAAAATTTTAAATTATCTAATTTATTACATGCAAAATGTTAGTTTCATACTTAATAACAAAGCATGTTAATTTTAAATTGATGTTCCTTTGCTGCAGAGAAGTATTAAACAAATTTAATTAGGAGTATGAGTTTATGTAACCTACTTGCACAGAAATAATTAATTTCTCTATTGTTACTGACTTTTACTAGTATGAGTGAGGAGAAATGGAATAACTCATGTGTTTGCTTCACAAATGAGTTATTTGTATTTTTTGACATGTGAAAATAAAATTCATCTGCTGTTTTATTGAAATAAACTTATCTTTGTATATACAGAAGTTAATATAAGTAGGTAAGGACAAAAGAAACAACTTAATGGTGCATGAGTCACCATGTTTTGGAAAAGTTGTATACAATACACCTAGTAGTAACTTTTCTCAGAATGACTATTTAAATTCACTTATATAGCATTTTCATATATAGATCAGGCTTTTGATTTTAAGCCACACTTTAGTAGTTATGAGATGACACTGAATAAGTAGGCCAGTGGGTATCCCTTCCTGATACTACATAAGAGCAATTAAGGAATAAATAAATTTAATAGAAAAAGGTTTTGATAGAAAGAAAAGCATCTTAACAGAGCTTTACTTTTAGGAAAACATTACTGCTTCTTTTCAACTTAAATTAACATTTCATTTGTATTCATAATGTATATTATTTTGGCATTCATATATAATGTGGTTACTAATGCAGACTATATGTAGTTTGCTTTGGCTTCAAAACATACCTCAGCAATTTTCTAAAAAAACAGGGCAATATCCATACCTCTTTAGTGAAAAACAAAAGCCAAGAGTTCTTCATTATAATTAAAAAGCTGATGGTAAGCCATCTTTATTGAATATTATAGATGTTACTGGTTGCTAACATGTGGAACAACAAAAAACAACACATACATTACGTAAGATCTATTAAACCTGAGTGGACGCATAAAAATACAATGTGACTTTTGCTTAAAACCATATTGTAATTATCTGGATAATTTTCTGTTTAAAATTAGAGATTTTTATGCACTGTTGAAATTCTGTACAAAGGATCCTGTGGAAATCATCAAAATACAATTGTGTCTAAGTCTATTCTTGCATTCAGTCACACTTGTGTCCATTGTTGGCATTCATCTTTTTTCCTTATTAATGACTTGGAATGCAAACTCAGAATACTATGTTGCCACTGGATAAATCAGACATAAGGAATAGATTCCTATTTATAAATGCATCTACTGCTAATCTGAAATTAATAGAAAAGAAGTACAGAAAAAGCGTGACAGTCTCGTAGAGAAATATTAACGTAGTGAAATATATTTACTTTGTTACCTAAGATGTGACAGTAGTCCCTTAATCTATAAGAATAATCTCTTCTGCTGTAGCAGCAAATAAAAAGAAAGATGCATATTATGGATTCTTTGAGTATCAGCATATCACACTGCTATAATATATCACGCTTCATTGTGACACATTCCTCCATTTGTCACTTTCTGTCATGTTATTGTATCTCAAAAGACACAACATTGCCCACACTTTTTTTTAAGTGTAGCAAATGGACACCAAATGTTTGACATTGAAAACAGAACTATTTTAAAAACTAGGTAGTCATAGCCAAAAGCTATTTAAATGGATATTTCAAACACTGGATACCGGGGAAAGTGGCTATTTAAATGTATATTTATACAGGTTGAATATCTAGTAGAAATAAAAATTTCCCCTTTCTTGTGAGCATTTTATTCTTAAACAATGAGAACTCATTTCCTTCCGATTTGATTGAACTCTAAAAAGGATTCTATCAAATCCAGTGTCTTGCATAAAAATCCAGTCTTGTTTTTATTTATATAAGAATGTTGAAATAGTCACACTATCAGTTTTTATACTAAAGTATTTCAAATTCATGTTTAAAATTTTTCCTTTAAAGCAATATGTAACTATGTGTACATTCATTAAATACGTAGGACTTCATGTTAGAATTGAGGCAATAAAATCCTATGTAATAGAAAACTAATATGCAAATTGTCCCTTCGATCAGGAGTTCAACCAGGGGACAGGGCCAGCCTGCCAACTGCCCACAGCCCCTCCCCCTGGTTGGCCTGGCCTGATCGGCCTTGATTGGGGTGGGCTAGCCTGACTGCACCCGTGCACAAATTTGTGCACCAGACCTCTAGTCTATAATAAGTGCAGAGGTATAGGTATCATCCATCTTGCCACTGAGGGCTATAGTTATCCAAACCAGCATTCTTCTGCCAACATTCCAAATACATTTAGATAGAACAAAATGGAAACACTTAAATAACTAGAAAGAAATTGCGATAATTCACCTACCTTTTCATAAAATTCTACCCCATGTTTTTGTACAGACAAAGATTCTCTGGCATCAATGGCTATATCAAACTAATTTGAAACATATTTTGAACTTCGCATAATTTGTCTCTGGGAACCTGTGTAACTATTTGGGTCAGCACCAAGGAAAGCTCCTGGGTTTTGTTCTCTCAGGTCTATCATATTTAGCCCTACCTCCTAGACCCTATGTTAAGAACTTTACATAGAATATTTTACCATTTTAAAATTAAAATTTAAACTTCACATTATTGTGAAGTAGATACTAGTATTTTTTGTTGATAGGTACTTGGGCTCCCAGTGCTTATAGAAGCTAATTTTGTAACTTCTGCTTTAAAGCATGTTGGTAACATGGGGGAATCTTGGTACAATTTGTGTTGTTTTTGTTTTTGTTAAGTAACATGATATTTATGTTAAATATATTCATATATACTTATTTATGTTAATGTAATATAAATAATTGTGCCAAAAAGTATCAACTTATAAATCTTTTCATTGTGTATAAATTTGGAACAGAATTTATTTTTCATTTATGTAGCTAATATCTATTATAAGTAAAGTATTTTTGCAATATTTTCATAAAGCAAGTTCTGTTGGACTATGACTTTTGTAATATTTACAATGTTCAGCTCTGTTAAAGGTATTCCCCTGTATGAAGATCTTCAGTCATCCCCATAGCATCAGTGTATACTCTGCCAGTATCCTTTTATATGCATGAAGATAGCTTTTTCTGCTGCTTGTCTTTTAATTATATATTTATGGGCCATTGGTCTCCTGAATAGCTTAATTCAACAGTATTTTCATGTCATTTTCATTCTGTACTTTGCTTCTGAAGGTTCTCTCTTTCTTCAGAATTTAAACTTATGCTTATTTAGTGTCTTCTAATAATAATGTGCTTTAATTACTTTATATGTATGTCTTTTGCTTATATCAAACTTTGTTGTGGGTGTAAAGGAAAAAAAAAGTAATTTTTCTTTCACACTTCTAAATTCTTCCAGTTGCTCTAATCATCCAATCGACAAGAGGCTGATTAATAGGAGAAAATAAATTTATTACACATGTACATAGGAAGTTTCCATAAGAATATAAAGACATAAGGACATATAAGGCAGTTGAGGCTTACTAGCATATACTATCTTGAGCAAAAGGGAAAGATGAGCTTGGCCAGTGTGTCTCAGTTGGTTGAGTGTCTTCCCATGTACCAAGAGGTTGCAAGCTCCATTCCTGGTCAAGACACATGCCTGGGTTGCCCTGGGTTGCAGGGGGTTTGGAGGAGGCACACAGGAGGCAGCCAATCAAAGTTTCTCTCTTATTTATGTTTCTATCTCTCTCTACCTTCCTCTCTCTCAAAAATCAACAAAAGCATATTATTATAAAAGATAAAGTTGTGAGGTCAGAGGATGGAAATAAAGGGCAAGAAGGCAATTTACGAGGAGATGGAAATGCAAATATTTTGTAAACAAATGTTTGCTGGGTCATCATTAACAATAAGACACAGGACTTTGGTCAAATGGGCCTTGGTAGGTTCCTTCCTGCCTATCACACACTAGTCCATATTAAATTATTATCTATAATGCTGTCTCTTTCCTGGAGCAGGTCCTAAATTTATTTAGGCAGTTAAGGGGAAGGTCAAAGGTTTTCCTGAATCTTTCATTTCTTTAAAAATAATCAGCTTAAAGTAACCAAGATCCCCAAAAGGCATATTTTAGAAGATAACAAAATCTTCCCCTGAGGGGCATGGAATAAATATATACATCTTAATTTTTTTCCAAAATACATTCTAATATTTTAAAAATTATGTCAAGTGTATAAATTAGATATATTTTCACTACAAAAATTATGTCATTAAGCAAAATTACAGTATGCCTTTGTAAGGAAACTGTAACTCATGGGTCAATAAAATATAGTTAACTCCTGTTTATCATTTGCCGTATTTTTAAGAGTTACTCAAATATCTGTAATTCAAATCCTTCTTTTCCAGGTTCTAGAAGATCATTTATACAAATTTAGAGCAAATATCAAGTCTTGAAGGAGGCTAAATCAATGTCATGTTCAAGTATCCAATCCTAGAATACTATCTTCTGTAGACTACAGAGACAGGGACTTCTCAGGTTGAGAAAGTCATGCAGGTACTGGTGGAGGCAGAAGAAGCATAGGAGATTGGCTTCTATCCTTGGATTAGGGATAGTGGTAAATAAAGTCAGAGTAGTCTAAGAAATGAGCAGAGCATGGACATAGCCAAATATCATATACTCAGGTGAGAATTTCATTGTCATTCTCCTCTGCCTATAGTTGTTTCTTAAGCACTGCCTCCGACCACCACTTCTTATTTGGGGGTGTAAATTTTCTTGTTGTATACAGAGGAAGCAGAAAATGTAGCTTCTGGCATTAATTTAAGGAGTTATTTCTAGATCCTTATGGTTTCTACAAGAAGGTAAAAAAGTAAAACAAGATTTGAGGCCTCTATATCCTCTTGTCTTTGAAACAGTATGCATACTAAGAAGATGAAAAGGGTACTTCTTATTTTTACGCTTACTATGTGCTAACTGCTTTCTGTATTTTACCTTTTTAAAAACTCAACTTTAAAATTTTCAGGTAGGTGTTATCCTCATTTTAGAGATGAGGAAACAGATTCATAAGGGCCACATATCAATACAATCAAGATTCTGGTTTAGCCCTAACTGGTTTGGCTCAATAAATAGAGTGTTGGCCTGTGGACTGAAAGGTCCCAGGTTCAATTCTGGTCAAGGGCGTGTACTTTGGTTGAGGGCTTATCCCCAGTAGGAGGTGTGCAAGAGGCAGCTGATCGATATTTCTCTCTCATCAATTTTCTAGCTCTCTCTATCCCTCTCCCTTCCTCTCTGTAAAAAAATCAATAAAATATATATTTTTAAAAAGATTCTGGTTTAAGTGTTTCTAACTGCATAGTTGGACTCTCTACTACTCTGCCCTACCAACTATGGAAGGAACCACTTGATTCTCCATCAGCTCCCACTTTGTCTCTCTAGCTGCCCTCTATCTAATGACAAACATCTAAGTGACCATTTTTCTGATTTCATATACGGCCCTTCCAAAAAGACATTGCTCAATAAAGCATTAATGTGTCTACCCCTAAGCTCAGGTTTCACATCACGTATTAACACTGATTCACAGAGCTAGCGTCCCTTAATGAAACCAACTCAACTTTGGCAGTGAGTTTGTTTCATCTCAAATCCATGGTCAAACATTACTTAGTACATGGGAAAACTGGGACAAAGTTAAGAACTATGAAGATTAGAATTCAGGATTCTTTACCTCCGCATAAGAAGAGGAATGTCCCAAAAGCATCCACCCACAGAGGCACCACAAACACTTGCAGTATGTTGTCCATGGATTTGTAATAGTAAAACAAAATTTCTTGGGTTCTTGAAAAACTCTGTATAATGTATTTTATGAAGCAAAATGCCAGTGTCCTTTGGCTCAGGCAATACACTCTCATATGGAAACTGGCTGTGTTGTTAGGGATTATTCATCATCATAAACCACCGAGAGTCACTCACTTCATTCTCTAAGAACAGGTTAGTTTTGTTTTTTGTGTCCCTAACATTCACTCAGCAAACTTTTATAGGACCACAAATTATTTAATTTATATTCAGGGGACTTATTGTTCTAGATATTCATATGCTGCAAATTAAATGCAACACAAATACATTTGGAAAGCCAAATTTAAGGAACGTCTGGTTTAAATCGTAAACAAAAGAAAAAACATGGTAATTGTATTTCTTTCATTCATTTTTGTACTTTGTTTGGACTTCAGGTGCAGAGAGTAGAGTTCACAATAATTATTTGTGGCTCCTTATTGACATTGGTTCATGCAAGACTCTTTCTTACCTCATTCATTCATTCATTCATTCATTCATTCATTCATCCCTTTTATCCTAATTTCTTATTCCCTTCCACAGGCAAACATTCAAATGTGTTTTCATTTGTAAACGTTACTTTGTATGCATCAGTTTTTTTTATACAGCTTTTCTTTTTTTAAAAAAATATATTTTTATTGATTTCAGGGAGGAAGGGAGAGGGAGAGATAGAAGCATTGATCGGCTGCCTCCTGCACACCTTCTACTAGGGATTGAGCCCTCAACCCAGGCATGTGCCCTTGACTGCAATCGAACCTGGACCTTTCATTCTACAGGCAGACACTTTATTCCCTGAGCCAAACTAGCTAGAGATATTCATTTTTTCTTAAAATTATATATTTATTTGTGTTCTAATGGATGTTGTCCTTAACTGAGACTTCTTTTCATAAATATAGAAATATTTACTTATCCTACCAAACCAGATACTTACTTAGCCATGCTTTTCTGTCTCATTGGTCTCCCTTTATCTCTACATCCAGAAAGACCTTGGTATTTTTTGATATGTGGAGCCACTCTGCTATTTCTTTCTTTTTATTTTATTTCTTTGTAGATAAATGCATTGTGTTATAAGGCATTTGATTATCCTTACTTTCTGTCTATCTGGAAATATCCCTCTATTTTTTTTCTTCATTTGAGTTCTTAATACATTCATGTACTAGGTATTAGTCTTTGTAGTCAATGTTAGAACTGTGAGGTTGTTTGTGTTTATCAGAGGAAATCTTCAGTGATCTTTGCCTGCAAAATTATAAGTTCAAAGCTTCTTTTCCATAAATACTTAAAAATTATTATTTATTTTTTAAAATACAATGTTGCTTTAATAGATTTCTTGACATTATGATACTTATTCATGTGCAGGAAATCTGTTCTTTCTCTGTGGAAGTTTTTAAATATTTTTTCTTAGATGTTCTTATTATTACTGTAATGTGTCCAGTTGTGGATTTGTTTCATTACTTCTCATTTTTAGCAAGATGATCACATTGCATTTGAGGTCATGCATCCAGTTTTACAATAAATTTTTTTTTATCAAATATGCATCCTGATAAATATAGTGTTATTCTCTTATTTTTTTCCTTTGTATTTTTATGTCTTTATGCCCTCCTACTGCCTTCTGAGAGAATTCTTCAATTTGTTAATATAACTTACTCATTTGTTCTACGCCTAGTAGGTGTTCTTTATTATCTTTTTCATGCCTATTATTTCATTCATATGTTTCCACTTCATTTTTATTATATTTTGATTTTGCTTCAGATTGCTTATATATTTCCTTATCTTCTTAAGTATATTTTTGATGATTATTTATTTTTTTGTATTTTATTGATTTTTAACAGAGAGTAAGTGATTAGGATAAGGGAGTTAAAACATAGATGAGAGAGAGTGACATCAATCTGCCACCTCCTGGACACCCTCTACTGGGGATGTGCCTGCACCCAAGGTACATGCCCTTGACCAGAATCAAACCTGGGACCCTTCAGTCCACAGGCTGATGCTCTATCCACTGAGCCAAACTGGTTTTGGCTTGATGCTTCTTTAATATTGTTCATTTATTGTTTTAATTCTGCTTCAAATGTGGCATACTGTCTCCTTTCTTGTACTATTTTACTTTTGAGGTAGTTGTACTCTTTAATTATGTGGCTACTTTGACCTATGATATTCTGTTCTTGACAGAGATTTGGGGAGGGGCCAAGGACCTCTAGTCCCATCCTACATGAATTTGAGGAGAGGGAAGAAGATGAGTCCAGGTAGGAGAATCCCAGATACCACAGAGCCTGTATTGACAACACCCATTCGTTGCCTGGCCCCAGTTAATGCCACTAATTGAGGATGACGTTAGGCTCTTAGGAAAAGCAGCATTGGGAGCATGTCTTTACCTAGACTGTCATTTTGCAGGTCTGAGGGTTTAGAGTGAGCATGAGGTAGAGAGCACTTGGGCACACCACATCTGCTTTTCCTACTCTTCACTTCTAGAGACCTTTCATGCTGCACTAGAATTACCCCCTCCTTTTCCTTGTATGTGCTAAAAAGAAAAGAGTCTAAATAAAAGGCAAAGAGGGACATGCCTTGTGACTCTCCAGACTGGTTGTAAAAACTTACAGACTTTATTTGGAAAATGATTTAAAAATAAATTATAAAAAATAAAAGAAATTTTTATTTTATCACAGAAAAAAATATGAAGAAATTTTAACAACTGGACATATTATAATATTAAAAATATTATTAATTTTAGGTTAATGGAATTAGAGTTAAATAAAAAGTTTGTAACCTTTAGGAATACTTACTGAAATTATTAAAGAATAACTGATGTGATTTGTTTCAAAATAATATCAGAGAAGACAGAAGTTGCAATGCAGATGAAACAAAGAGTGGCCATGACTTAATATTGCTTAAGGTTAGTCGTGGGTACATGAGGATTTATTTAGCTCTTCTGCCAACTTCTGCCTATCTTTACAATTTTTCATAATAAAATGTAAAAAAATAAAGCTGGATGTGCAAAATATCATGTTATTTTTCTTATTCTCATGACTTAATATGGATAGCTAACTGAAAACTATTGATAAATAATGATGAGAATAAAGCATCTATATTATTTCAAGATATGTACTTTCTAATCCTAAATTACAACTTGTACTCTTTTATTGTTTCAACAAACTTTTATTAAAGACTATCTCTGTTTCCAGAATTGACCTTAGAGTATATATTTATACTCATTCAAACAACAAATAATAACGAATAATGGAACTAGAGTTTATTCTAATGTTATGATGAAATATAAAATATAAACATGACAGTTCTTAAGGATATATTATTGATTTCCTTCTCTCTTTTTATTTTCCTTATCTGTGTTTTGGAAATGTCAAAATTACTTCCTGTCTATCATCTAGAAAAAGTCAATAAGCTTTTTCTGTAAAGGGCCAGATAGTTTTTCATAGCATGTTGTCTCTGTTCCTACTACTCAGCTCTGCTGTTGTAGGATGAAAGCAGTCAGAGGTAATATGTAAACAAATGGGTGTGGCTATGCTTCAATAAGACTTCATTTACAAAAGACAGGCTCTGGACAGACAGATTTGGCCTGCAGGCTATAAGGTATCTTATGTGTTAGAATGCATCTCTGAGAGAAAGAAAACTCTGTATTGAATAGCTGCGATTTGCTTCCCTGGAAAGATAGGGAGGTGGATTATAAAAAATGTTATATAATATTATGTGTATTAAAAATGTTATGTATAACATGATAGAGTTATGAAGCAAAAACAAAAACAGTCCATGCACCCATCTCCAATAAGGAAGTAGACTAATACTAAACTAAGAACTAGCATAGTAAAACCTGTTATGCAAAGCCCCTAATTTCATCCACTATTCCCTATAAGCATAAAAATAGACAATTTTAAACAGAATTTTCATGTGCTTTCTGAGTATTTAATGATAAAATTTTCCACTCACAAATTAGTGTCTAGGAAAACAAAAAGGTACTTCATTTATCTAAAAGCACAATATATTTCCAGCACTGCTATCCTCAGGCACAGCAGGGTCTTGTCCAATATGTGTACAGCATTTTCATTATGCTTGCAAAATTGTAACTATGGAAAGACATTGTGATATTATTTTTATTATTGTTGATATTAATAGAATTTTTCATAATGAGTTGTTATTAATGATGTGATGTTATAAAAAGAATCCTTAATTATTAATGGCATTGATATGACATTATTAATTTTAATACTAAAATGAACATTTCATTATTCCAGATGCAATTATATTGTTAGACACAAGTTATTGCTAATAGGTTATACTTTCTGCAGCCTAGTTTTATCACATGGTAATTAGCTGAAAGTTTATATTGCCGGATAAAAACTGGCATTGGGGTTTTATTTCAGGATAGTAGAGGATCAGAGCGTTCACTCAGAACATGGGCAGGTAAAGAAGAATTGTTGACCATATTTTGTTTTGTTTATGTCCATTCTGCTCTGGATGACTTCTGAGTCATCCACTTGGAGGGAAAGCATAGCTGACAGCACCACTATGTAAGGATTTTGCTGGTGAAGGGTCTTCCGTCATGTCGCATTTTCTACACAGTAAATCAACACAGAAGTCCCTTTTCTGTTCAGCATTGGTTATTAAGACATGATAGTATTCTGTGACTTATATCATGTTGTCACAATGCATTTCATTTTGCTTCGTTTCAATAATACAATGAATTCTTTCATAATTTCTTTCAATTTGCCTCAGGAGTTGTTATATACTTCAGGCTTTTATTTCTTTATATTCTGCTCAGCCTTATTAATACAAGTGAAGAAAGTATATCCCGCCATAATTGCTTATAGCCTGTACAGTGCATTACAGCATATTACCTCATTTTATATAATTCTTTTGTAGTGGCATGATATTCTAACACTTAAATGCTCTGTGTAGAAGCAAATAGCTTTGCAAATTATTTCATAATCTTGGTCAACTTCAACTGGTTATTCCCACACAACACTTTAGTCTTTGTCCTTTAACAACCCCCTTGCACTTTAAAAATCCTCAGGCACAACTTGAAGGGCAGTTAAGCAGAAAAAAACTAATAGAAGGAATGAAATCTTCTCTGGCAAAGCTGAGAGCAGGATTTCCGAACGCCTCCTTTGCCCTCTTCATGCTCCATCCCCTCTTGATCTCAGCACATACAAACACAGTTGGCACTTGTGCACCTAGAATGCTCTGACGTCTGCGGTTAAGTGAACCAGACAATCTTCTAATTTCAAACAATTAAGGCAGGTTGAATTTTTCTTTATAAACTCAAAAAAGTACTTCTTTTACATCTTAGCAGAGGACTTGCTGCCTTCTTTTGTGTCTGTTTCTAATCAAAATTATTATAAGAGAAAATTACAACTGGCAAAAAAAAAATAGTTATAGCATCCTATGTAAGGAAACCTGGAAATTCCTTGCACATTTTCATTCTCTATATAAACATATTATTATGAAATTTTTTATTTATTTTTAAGGTGAAATATTACTATTGATTATGAAATTCTCTTTAAAATTAGAATGAAAGAACAATGAAGGAAAAGAGCACTGCCTTATCCTCCTCATAAAATAATTGTCATATCTGTAATATACTTTAAACTAGTTCATCAAAGGCAGTGAGGTGATGTTTGAGCCATGCTCAAGAAGCAAGCAGTTGTCTAGCTAGGAAATCTTACCCCACAGGGAGTCACTGAGCATTTAATCGGACGAAAGACCATTAAAAGTACTTTAAGTATCTTCAGCTTTCATCAAGACCAGAGGCTTTGTTAACTTACGTTAAGACTAAAGGAGAAATGGTTTGTCACTGGTCATATTGGTGGCTTATTAATTAGAATATTGGATATTATATACTAGAGGCCTGGTGCATGAAATTCGTGCATGCCGGGGTGTCCTTCAGCCCAGCCTGCTCCCTCTCAAATCTGGACCCCTGGAGGGATGTTCACTGCCAGGTAGGATTGGGCTTAAACGGGCAGTCAGATATCCCTCTCACAGTCCAGAACTGCTGGCTCCCAACTGCTCACCTGTCTGCCTTTCTGATTGCCCCTAACTGCTTCTGCCTGCCAGCCTGATCACCACCTAACCACTTCCCTGCCAGCCTGATTGATGCCTAACTGCCCCCCTGCCAGCTTGTTTGCCCCTAACTGCCCACCCCTGTGGACCTGGTAACCCCTAACTGCCCTCCCCGCAGGCTTGATCATCCCCAACTACCCTCCCTTGCAGGCTTGGTCCCTCCCAACTGTCCTCCCCTGCTGGCCTACAACTGCCCTTGCTTGCAGGCCTGGTCCCTGCCAACTGCTCTCCCCTGCTGGCCATCTTGTGGCTATCTTATGTCCACATGGGGGCAATCATCTTGTGTGTTGGAGTGATGGTCAATCTGCATATTTTATTAGATAGGATAAAGGCTTGGTGCATGAGTGGGGGCCAGCTGGTTTGCCCTGAAGAGTGTCCTGGATCAGGGTGGGTGTTCCCTTAGGGCATAGGATGGTCTAGGCCAGGGGCTGGTGGTGGTTTGCAGGCTGGCTATGCTCCCCCTGGCAACCCAAGAGGAGGCCCTGGTATCTGGGATTTATTTATTTTCTACAATTGAAACTTTGTAGCCTGGAGTGGAGCCAAGCTTTCTGCTCACACAGCCATTGACTTTGTTGCCTTAAACAGAGGTCTGCCAGCCAGGGTGTGGGGAAAGCTTGGCTTCCTCCATCACCAGGGGCAGCCCAAGCCTCACTCTGTAGTGGCAGACATTGAAACTTTGTTGACTAAGCAGGAAGCCTACTGGCCAGGGTGAAAGGAAAGCTTGGCTTCCCCCATTGCCAGGGGAAAGCTAAGCCTCCCTCCTGCTCTTTCTGTGTCCAGTCATCTTGGTTGGGTTAATTTGTATACTTGCTCTGATTGGCTAGTGGGTGTGGCTTGTGGGTGTAGTAATATGGTCAATCTGCATATTACTCTTTTATTAGATAGGATGGCAGTGGTTTTCAACCTTTCTAATGCCATGACCCTTTAATACAGTAAACCTTTCTAATACCGCGACCCTTTAATACATGTTGTGGTGACCCCCAACCATAAAATTATTTTCATTGCTACTACATAACTGTAATTTTGCTACTGTTATGAATCGTAATGTAAATATCTGTGTTTTCTGGTGGTCTTAGGTGAACCTGCTAGTCTACAGTTTGAGAACCACTGATATATGGTATTAGTAAAATTAATGTTATTCAACATAGAAACATTTGCTGGACTATTAAAGACATTTCTCCATCCTTGCATTCACAAATCATTAATGCCCATGGGTTCTTGCTCATGCCTTTAGGAGTGGCAGTGTGGACTTCTCTTTAAGCTTTCTGGTGTGCTGCTGGATCAGAGGACTCTTGGTCCTCTCATCTGAAAAAGGATTAGCTAAATCCTGCTGCTACAATAGTGTTGTGTTTGCCTTAGGTGAAACTTTATATTCAAGGGTCTTTCAGAGTTTCAGAGATAACAGGGATGTCAACCTTATAAGACCAACTATGTGACTTTATTATTAATAAATATCTATATGTGTTGCCATTATTATAAACCTGATAGCAAGTTGTGCGGAGTAGCTAATCTTAACCCTTCACCTACTTCAAACTCTGTGGATTCCAAGTTACACTAAAAAAGAATCAAAACGAGTTTGGATAGACAAATTATTTAGGTTTGTTCCAAAACCAAAGAGGAAAAATAACATATAAAATATTCTAGACTTGATTTTATCTAGGGCACATAAGATGTTAATTTTAATCTTTTCCACTTATCTTTTAGGGTAAAATGGGTCTATCCTAAGGTCTAAATTATATATCCTCATTGATCTCTGCCCTTAACTGATATAATAGAGGTTTTCCTCAGCTTCACTCATTTTTGTTCTAGTTCCTGTCTCATTGGTATGCTCTTGGGCTCAGCTATGCTAATGGATCCAATTGGTTGGAGGTCAGGAGTCTTATCATTTGTGTCCTCCTGAGGGCAATGGAGAAAGTCTGGCTTTATTATAACAAAAAGGTGGAGTTACCTAATAAACAGCATTGTGCTTAAGAAGCTGTAATTATGGTTTTGGAAGTATTTAATTTAGGTTCCTATATCTGTGTTCATTATATTGTATAATCAAAATGCATTCTTATTTTACATTATTATTGCACTGTATTTCCCAAGTGATTTACATTTATAAATTAGCTTCTGTATGTTAGAAATTTGATGTGAAATGAGGGTAGTGATGGTTTTTCCTCACTTACACAAGGAAGGTTAACAAATAATATATTCCAAAGGTTAAAAATAATATATTGTTATATCATCAGTTTTCTCTGATTGATTTCTTCAGCTAGATTTCCATTTGCACAATTTTATTCACTGCTAAAGTAGATGAAGTGGTTTGAACATTACATGACACCACTGCAAACATTTTGTAGTTCGGAAACTATAAACAAGTAATTATAAAAGTAAAAATGTTTATTTTATTGTGAATCAATTTCTTATCCTGGTGAATAGTTTGTATATACTCAGTGCCTCCACCATTTTTGTGAGAGTGAACAGGGTAACTTGCCCAGAGCCACTTTGGGTCCAAGCCAGGGTTAGAATTTTTTGAACTTCATATAAACAGAAGAAAAAGTTTAATAGCTCAATGAAAGGGGACAAAAAATATGAACAGATAATTGATAGCAAAATAAATGCAGTTGTCATTAACATATGAAAAATTTTCATTCTCGTATTAATATGAGAAATACAAATTAAAGTTTCACTAAGTTTTTATTTCTCACTTATCAAATTGACAAAAATAATGAAAGTTTTGCATTGTACTGAGTCAATGAGGACATGGAGAGGAGCACTCACACATTATAGGTGGGAAGATGAAATTGTATAACAACATTAGGAATTTGGCAATTTTATATGTAGTATACTGAAACCAGAAACTTTACTTCTAGGAATTTATACTGAAGTTTCATTGGAAAAATATGGAATCCTCTATGAAAAAGCTATTTATTTTTTGTTTGTTTTGTTTTGTTAATCTCACCTGAGGATATTTCTTCGATTGATTTTTACAGAGAGTGGAGTGGAAGGAAGAGGGAGGAGGAGGAGAGCAGAAAGGGAAAGAGAGAAAGAAACACAGATGTGAGAGAGACATGTCGTTTGGCTGCCTCCCATGTACTGTGACTTGGGTTGGGATTGAAACTGCAACCCCATTACATGCCCTTGACCCAGAATCAAATCCATGACTTGGATCTGTTAGCCAACGCTCTAACCACTGAACAAGTGGCTAGTGCCAAAGGCTATTTGTTTTGACATTTTTATAGAAACAACATGTTTAAAACATGCCCATCCTTTGGAAATTGATTGAGTAAACAATGGTACTAGCATAGTGCTATAGTATTTTTAAAAAGAAGAAGAAATGAGAAAGATCACTATATAGTGATGTTATCTCCAGCATAAACTTTTAAGGAAAATACAAGATACAGAACAGCTTGTTGTATGCTACTTTTTATGTAAGAGAATGGAAGACAGCCAAAACCGGTTTATCTCAGTGGATAGAGCATCAGTCTTTGGACTGAAATGTCCCAGGTTTGATTCCAGTCAAGGGCATGTATCCTGGTTGTGGGCACATCCCCAGTAGGAGACGTGCAGGAGGCGACTTATCGATGTCTCTCTTTCATTGATGTTTCTAACTCTCTATCCCTCTCCCTTTCTCTCTGTAGAAAAATCAATAAAATATATTTTTAAAAAAAGAGAATGGAAGACATATACTTACACATATATACCTATATGCTTATAACTTCAATGCAAAACAAGAGATAGATAAACTGAAAACCAATAATAAGCTATACATCTCTCTACCTTTGCACTATAGAAGAATGTGAAAGGGGGATAAAAGTGATATAGATGGAAGCCAAAATCTATTAATATACTTTCTTACATAGTTTTAATTTTGAAACCATCTAATGATTTGATGCAATTACTTAAAAAAAGACAAAGTCAAAAGAAATTCCTAAAAACTGAAAACAAACCAAAGCTTTATTTAAACTATAAAACATGCTGCTATCATAACTACATTAAGAGTAAAATTATTGCAATTGACATTAAAATAGCATTTATTGATATATCCCCCATGAAACATAAATAATAGGAATCTAAGAGGACCAAAAAATACATCATGCTACATTTGTAAGACTATTGTCAATTATACTAATGGCCTTGTTATTTTGAAATAGGTAGATGATGAGAGAGAGAGAGAGAGAGAGAGGGAGAGAGAGAGAGAGAGAGAGAGAGAGAGAAAGAGATGGATATAGGGCAGATGAACAATGTGAGTAACAGATAATATACTGAGTTATTAAAAAAATAAAAAAATAGCCATGAGAAGTTGATAACAGATAAATTCATTCTCTTAATTTTCATAGCCAAAGGGAGTCAAGCATTTGACCTATCTGTTCTCTGTGTACTATATTTCAGGGTTGTCTAATTAATCAAGTGGGAAAGTTTTTGATGATATTAAGAATTCCAGATAATAAATGCAGGAGGAAAGAAGGGAGTGGAAATTTGTTGTTTTTATCCTTAATGAGATAATGGAAGCAGGCTATAAAGATCAAAGAATGTTAAAACCAGGTGAAAAATTAGTAGAGGACTTGGTAATTGCCAAAAACTCCTGAACACCCCTCCCCCCAGTCTTGTCATCAATGAAAACAGAAAATCTGGATATTATTGACTGATAAAATGCATACAGCATCACTTATTCTTTTCCCCACAAATCAAATTTGGTTATATCTCTAAATCTCATCACTAATTTCTCGAAATTAGGAGTTAGAAAAGTATTTATCAACTTTTTCTTCATTGTAAGCCCTGAATGGAGACTTTTTAAGCATGGTTATCCTGATTGCTCCCTACGCCTGTAAAATCTTAATACTCTTCATATACTATACATCTCTCTGCCTTGGTACTGTGTTTGGACTTTTCCCCATCGTGAGCATATGTCCTCTCCATAGAGAATGCAGAAGTTAGTGAGACAAGTTAATTGGCATCGTGAGAAAATAATCAACTAAAATTTTAATGTAAAACTATTTTCCATTTAAGTCAATAAAAATTAAAAGCAAATGGGGAGGGGTAATGATTAAAAGACACAAGAAACAACCTCCAACCAATGCAATGTATGGTTATATGCAATTTAACGTTTTATATCTGTGATTGAAAGAAATCTGTGAACAGATAGCTATGTGACAATTAGGTATATTTGAATATGTGACTGAGTATTAGATAATGTTAATAAATTATTGTTATTTTTATGAGATGAGATAATGATTTTACAGTTTAGAAGAAATTGCTATTATAGGTAGAGAGTCGTAATTGAGTATTATAGGTAAAATGGCATGACATCTGAGATTCACTTTACTAAACTCCAAAAAAAGTAGATTGAGATACAAATAAAACAAAATTGGGCAAACATTGATATTGCTTTGAAATAAGGGTGGTGAGTAAATGAGGATCCATTAAAATGTTCTATGTATATGTATATGTTGAAAAATATCCATAACAATAAGTTTTTAAGAGTATAGCATTTGAACATTTTATAATCTGTTATAAATTCCAATAAGAATGACTCATTTAAACTACAAAATAATTACGTCGGCATGAAAAATTTGGTCTATCTTCGTTAAACACAGAAATCTTTCCACATGGTAGAGAAAGAAAAGTGCCCATCTGGCAACCATATTCATTGGACTGACATTGATAGGATTCCATAGACAAAAATATGTTTGCTTGCTTGTTTTTTCACTCATGGTCAGATGGGCAAACCCAACTGCTGCCAAGCTCACTATTTTTGAAATCCCAAAGAGTGACATGTCATAATTCTGACTCTATAGTCTTCTTCCCTTGCCTCAACATTCTTTTCCTTTCAAATGGGCTTTTAGTGAGGAAGGATAATCAAACTAGAAAAGTGGAAATTGTCCTGTGTCCAAAGTTGGCTGAGAAATGCTGTAGCCTCAGGTTAAAATTGCTAGCCAAATGTGGCTTTACGTTCATTATTGGTAAACTGGTTGGCAGTGGAAACACTCTTTTAAAGCATATTGGTTTGTATAATGGATGCCAAAAAACAAATTTGTGTGAATATTCTTATGATAAAATTAAATAATGGTGTTATTAATATGTAAGATAGGCAAAAATTGTTGACTCAATAAAATTATCAAGAAAACTGATATTTGGCATAATAAAATTTCTAAACAGAATTAGTATTTAGCATGGGACAGTGTAGTTTAATGCCAGTTTTTGTTCTAATTGAAATTAAAAGAAGAATATTGCAATTTTTCTTTTTTTCATTCACTAACATTCAAACTTTCTCATTTTTCTTTCAGAAGAACAAGAAAAAGGGTCACTAAAAATGACCTTTTAGTTGTTTATTACTGTTGATGTAGTGTTATCATTTTACATCATTTAATTTTTAGCTACCTTTTAAAACTGCACCAGAACCAGGATATGTTAATGAGTGTTTCCTAAAGCTGAAAGTGAGGTATATACCTCAAGTGAGGTGGAAAATTCGACATATTTCAAGATATGTTACTAAACAAAAATTGATTTTAAAGCCTCCAAATAATTTAACAGATTAATTGTAGTATCTTGCCCAATTAATAAAAAAATATGAACTCTATTATTTTACCAAATATTGTATGGGTTTTTTTTCCTTTCATATTTGCTGTCCAATTAAATTCTATATAGTAATTACATAGTTGTGAATAGTTATTAGAATAGCACTTTATCAAAATCTCTTTATATCAATTAGTAAAATATTACTGTTTCTAGTATTTGCATTTATTATAATAACTAAGCTTCCACAAAAGTAGAATTCCAAAAATTATAAGGAGGAAGGGAAAAATATTTTCCCTTTATAAAACAAAATTGCAAGTAAAATAATATTTTAGGGTATGGTATTAATAGTGATTCATTTTGCATTTCTAATAAATTATTTCAAAATTCTTAATTCTGATTCATTTTTATTTAACAAAAATACAGTTTTTCAACTTATCTGCAAACTTCTAAATTTTGGAACTGATTTATAACTAATAGGAAAAAAGTATGTTTCTAACAGAAAGGTAAAGTTGAAACTGTAGATAATGAATTTCACACAGCTCACCTATATTTAGATCTTCTCTCATTGATTATGATTTGACTTGGGTATAATCTTGATGGGCTGTTGGATGTGTTGCAAATTGGATGTGTTTCAAGGATAGGTGAGCAAGTTGAGTCAGGACCTACCTGCATGTGTGATATGCATATTTTTCCACTAACTAAAATATTTGAATCCCAGAAACATTTCTAATTAAACAAAGTCTTATTAAATGATTCATCCATTATACATTTAGAAACAATTATTCAATACTGAAGTTAAAACTTTAGAAGTCATCCATCCTATCTCACTATGGGACACAATTTTGCACTAATCAGTACAATCTTGAAAATATATAAGAAACTAAATTATTCAATCAAGGAATTATTTAGTTTCTTATATATATTCAAGATTGTGCTGATTAGTGCAAAATATAAATAAAGAAGTTTTATTATATTTATAACTCATCTTATTTCAAGTTGACTAAAACTTAGAACTTGTTCTTCAGTAAGCCTCATTCTAGTGGGATATATATATATATATATATATATATATATATATATATATTAGATGTGGTAAGAGAAGTATAAATTAAGTATACACATGTTGTCAACCAAAACTGAAGCTGGAGATTAGAAGATTGGAAGAAACAATTTTTAACTTATGCTTTCTTGGAGGAGTATGTTTTTGACATTAAAGAAGGTAAGGATGCAGGGAGCAAAAGGTCATCTAAACTAAGAGAGCACAAACCCTTGAAAAGCGCAAAGACACACAAAAGGGCGTGTATCAAGTGTTTTGAGAATAGTGAACAGTTCTGGGTGTCTGAAATAAAAGATCTTTGAAAAGGTATGTTACAAAGATGGTTTATGAATAGACTATGAGAGACCCTAAAGACATTTTGTATTTTTCTTTCAAAGATTATTGGGTAGGAAATTCTTGTAACTAAATCTGTGGTTTAAAATTAAGAGGCAATAAGAAGTGAGGATTGGAGAGTTAATGAACAAAAGCAGGAAATCACTTAAAAGACTAGTGCAATGTGTCTGTATGGGAAAATAACCATGGGCACAGAAATTAGAAGACAGATATTGGAGGGGCTGTTAAAACTGAATCAATGGAACCTTGTAAGTTACAAGTAAAGGAAAGTTAATGAAAGGGAGAAATGGGAAATGAGAAAAATGAAAAAGTCAAATAAAATAGAGCAACATAGCATTTGGGAGAAAAGAGATGGGATCCACTGATAAAAGAAAAAAATTCCCTTTGAAGCTGATGAGTTGGACATATTGCTAGAACATGAAGATAGAATTCTCTCCAATGTAATTATAAATGTGGATATTAGGAGAGAGATGAAGACTGAAGCAGATGTGAGTCAGAGGTGAGCATAGGCTGGAGAGGTTATGGGAATAGGAAAGAACAGCCTGGACTATAAGGCAAGAGGACTGAATCCTGCACCTAGTTCTATCAGCCATCAGGTGGGACCTGGACAAGCCATTTCCCTTCTGAGCCTATTGTTACACATCTACAAAAAAGGCTTGTTTATGTCACAATAGGGTTCTCATAGCAATCACATAGGTTGGTGAATTTGAAAGTTCTTTATAAAATCATAAGGCAAAATACAATTATAATGTAGTTTAGAGATCCTGAAATATTAAATATTTTTTCATCTACAATGTAACATCAATTTAATGTATTCATTTAGAACTGTATACAAATGAATATACTTTTTTTTATTTTCAGTTATATTTACACTCTTTGAACTCCTTTCTCTCTTTCTACATGTGTGATTTCTGTAGGGTGCTGTGTAGCATCCAGGACATTATATTGAACAGCAGAGGAGGGGTGATATAGAAACCAAACTAAATACTGCCCAGTGAAGCTTTTGTCTTTGGGAAGCTTTCAGTAGAGCTGGAGCAAGAACATACACACTTGAAACATGTTAAGAATGAGGCAGTGAATGGAGGTAGGCAAAGAGGACTGGGGGAAGGAGGACACCTGCAATTATGTTTAAAAAAAAATAATGAGGCTGTGCAGAACTGCCAAAAGAGGTGTGTGTCCTGAGGGAATGCAGAGCAGAAAACAGTCACGTGGCTGTGAGTTTTAAATGACAGCATTTAGGCCATGAATTATGTTCAGTCCAAACTGTAAAAGGGGGCATGTGGCATAGATTCCTAGAGGGAAGGAAAGAAGGTGCCCCAGGCATGTGTCATAGTCAGTTTTTTTCAGCAATAGCCATGCTGCTGAAGACTGCTGGTGCCAATAACCACTATGGTCTGCCAGAAGGTCTTGAGCAGGGTGTTCACAGAAGTCACATCCTTGCTGGTTTGGCTCAGTGGATAGAGCATCGGCCTGCAGACTGAAAGGTACCAGGTTTGAGTCCAGTCAAGGGCACATGCCTGGGTTATGGGATCGGTCCAATGTGCAGGAGGCAGACAATCAAATGATTCCCTCTCATTATTGATGTTTCTACCTCTCCCTTCCTCTTAAGTGATATATATATATATATATATATATATATATATATATATATCACTTGCAGAGCTGAAGCACTTTGTCTTGGGGTTCTCATTCAGGAGATCTGGGACATATACTTAGATGGTATATTGTATTGGTATTTTTTAATCCTCCCAGTAATTTTTATGTGTCCCAGTGTCTGGACACAAAGTTGTTTGGGAATCACCTCGAGATTTAAAATTTCTAAACTCCAAACCATATCCCAGACCAACTAAATGAAAATTTCTGGGTACAAAAGAGGGTACACGGTAATTGGGAAAGACTGCAGTTTTCCCTCTCCCTTAATCCAGTCCCTAAAAGAAGGAGAATCTCTTATATGAGTAAAGAAAAATACGGACTCTAAAAGAAAATTATGTATATTAATGTGCTAAGCAAAGAAGCTTCTATTTGGAAAGGGGCAAATATTCTTCTATTTCAATATTCCTTACTGGTATCTACATATCTTAGCTCCTCCAACTTAAGAAAAATGATTATGTGGCTCTTCCTTCACTTTTCCTATGTAGCCGGTGCTTTAGAAATGGCATGGCTCATTCCAAAAGGAAGATGTTAGCTTTGAGAAGGACAGTCAGAAAAAGAATGGAGGACAAGGTAAAGGAGTTATGGAGTATTCAAGACCAAAGACCTAAAGGATCTTGATTATATATGAAAATGATGCATTATTCAACATGTTCACCAACAAATAATATAAACAGTTGGGCAGACATGAAGGAAGCAGATTTTAGGTACTTTCACATAGCACTAACTACTCAATTCATACTCAGTCTTATTGCATCTTAGCTTCTGATACTTTCCATTTCTATTGGAAATGAAAAGTTTTTCTGGATTTGCTTTTCCTGGAAAAGAACCACTAGAAGTAAGTGCAGAGAGCACTGTGTTTACTATTTCCTTTGTGATGCCAGTTCTCTCTGCAGTTCTGAGATAGCACTAAGTTCAGAGTTGAGGTGAGTCAGAGCCTAAATCATTTTTTGTTTTAATGATCCTCAGAGTCATATACCATGTGACATAGATTTTCTTCTGTCTTTTATAACTCATAGTCTGGTAATCCAAGTCTCTAGTATTTGTCAGGAAAGTATTCACAGTATCAAGGAAAGATTGTCTTACCCTACTTTCTATTTCTAGCCTATCTTTATGTTCCTCCATTATGTTTTCAGGATATGGATATCCTTGGACTTGAGGGAGAATTCAACAAAGAAAGCTTCTATCTTTAGAGCTAAGGCTATCCTTTAGAGTAAGTACCTCATATTCAAATATTTTTAGGGATAGTTTGGGAACCTTAGTTAAAACCATGTACCACAGAGGAAACAAGTGTTCTTCCATTGGAGATGACAGACAGGAGAGTGTTCTTTTTCTTTCTCTCATCACATCTACACAATGGAATACTACACTGCGGTAAAAAAGAAGGAATTCTTACCATTTGCAACAGCATGAATGGAACTGGAGAGCATTATGCTAAGTGAAATAAGTCATTCAGAGAAAGATAAATATCATATGATCTCACTCATTTATAGAATATAATGAACAACATAAACTGATGAGCAAAAACAGATCCAGAGACAAAGAAACATTGATCAGACCATCAAACCTCAGAGGGAAGATAGGGAGGGTGGGGGTAAGGGGGCTAGATCAACCAAAGGGAGAGTGTTCTTAGCTATGTCTGAGGTTCTAAATTTGTCACCTTGCCTTCATCATTGTGGTTGGAGACTTATAAGTTATTAGGCTCTTGAATGTCAGATTAAAAGATGCTGGCAGCTGTAGCTGATTTTTCATCTGCTTGCAGACTGGAGTTTTGGTCAAGGGCACATGCCCGGGTGGGCTTGATCCCCAGTAGGGAGCATGCAGGAGGTAGCCGATCAGTGATTCTCTCCCATCATTGATGTTTCTCTCTCCCTCTCCCTTCTTCTTTGAAATCAATAAAAAAAAATATTTTCTAAAACATAATCGCTGTCAGGTTACACAGGACAAGCTGACCCACTCAACCCTGAGAAATCAGGGTCACATTTTGGAGTTTGAACTGCAAGGGAAATAATCTTACAAGATAAGAGAACCCCTATGCCCTGGTTAGTTTGGACTGCTATAACAAAAAATACTAAGAGCTGAGTGGCCTAAATAACAGAAATTTATTTCTCACAGTCCTAAGGACTGGGAAGTCTGAGATCAAGGTGCCACGATGGTTGGGTTCTGGTGAAAGATTTCTTGCTGGTTTGCAGATGGCTCTTTTCTTGTTCAGTACTCACATGTCAGAAAGAAAGAGAAAAAAATCTTTCTTTTTATAAGGTTGTTATCCCATCCTCAGGGCTCCACCCTCATGGCCTAATTATCGCCAAATGTCCCACTTTCAAGTATTATCATATTGGGGATTAGACATTCAGGTCATAGCAACCTATTATGAAGTTCCATAGGACTTAATCAACAGAAGAAATACTTAAAATCGCAATGACCACAAAGAAGAGAAACAGATGCTATTGGTTCAATGAATATAAAAAGGCTTTACTACTAAACACACAGGCTCCTGAGCCTCTGGAAAGATAAATGCAAACTTGGATGTTTGAGGAAGCAGGCTCCAGCTTGTTTGAGAGTCCTGCATGAGCAGGTACTTTCCACAAAGCTTATTTAGAGGCTTAATGGAACTCAGTGATAAACTTTGCATAAATGGGGAAGGCACAAGCTCTTGCAGTGGCTTCAATCAAAATGCCTACGTATTTCCCTGAGTCGGAAAAAAATTGCATTGTAGAATCTCAGATTGAAAGGAAACTTAAAGATCATTTATTATACTTTGAGGCTAGAGCTAGATATCAGCTAAGTTTATTCATCTATCCATCCATTAATTCCATGACTCACTCATGTGTTCATTCAACAAATATGAAGACATGGAGATGGCATTCATAAGGCCACTTTGTTCTTATAATAAAACCAGACCCTCCTTCCCTTGACCACCCCAAGCTGACTGAACCAATAGTCTCTCTTAAAATCACAACTTAGAGGGTGCCAGAAGTCCATAAAAGGCCAAGTGGTCCACAGTACACCTACTAAGATGGCCCAGATCCAGAACACTTAACAACACTGAGTTCTGATAAGGATAACAAAAGGACTTTTTGTTCATTGTTGGTGGGAATACAAAATGATATAGTTACTTTGCAAAACAGTTTCAAAGTTTCTTTCAAAACTAAACATATTCTTATCATACAGAGCTACAATTGTGTTCCTTGGCCACCAGTGGGACAGGGTGGTTGTATTATTAAGAGAAGTAAAGAAAACTAATATTAATTGGTGTTAGGGGAGCAGGGAAGTCTAAGAAAGCACAGTATCAAAGAACATTGGCCATTGGAAAAAGCAGGGGCCCAAATAGTTATATTTATTGAGCAGAAATATGAGAGCAAACCTCTGATGGTGGAAGTAATGTCAGGAGAAGGTTTGCTTTGGAAGCAGGAATCTTTGGCAAAACCACTGTAGGAAGCAGGATTATCCTACAGGAATAGGAAGTATTAGCCATGTTCTATTAAATGCCATTAATTCCAAGGAGAAAAAATGAATCGCAAAAATAATCAGGCCTGCAACATAGGGGAAAAAAATCAGACCTACACCAGGCTTGTTGATAACCTTAGCTGACAACGGAGTGATATTTTCAGAGTTTTAAGGTATAAAGGTAAGATACCAAATGATCTATACCCCGTGAAGTTGTCATTTGTGTTTGAAGGTGATAGAAAAATATTGTCAATTAAATGTCTTGTTATTTAGGTGGGGAATAATTATGAATGTACAGAGTCAGAAACTATAAGTACTACAGAGGGTTTAGTAAATATATCAAACTTTGTGTCCCACATGATGTCTAGTCATTCTTCTGAGAGGTCTTCTTCCTTCACCGTCATGTACTACCATGTACTTCAGGAATAGGCCCAAAGTCCCAACCATTGTTTTCAGTCAGGGGAGAGCTCTCCTCTTTTACTAAATCTCTTTCAGGGTTGGGTTGGCAGATTTGAAAACAACAATTATAAGATGTTCAGGTATACTTGAATTTCAAATAAATAATTTTAAGTATAAATATATCCCCTGCTACATTTGGGACATAATTACACTTAAAAAATGATTTGTTTATCTGATATCGAAATTTAACTGAGTTTTCTACATTTTTTTCTGGCCAGTATATTTTAAGAGAGCTCTTTTTCTCTCTATTCCAACCCAGATGTCTCTCCAGGATATTAAACAAATTTTACTTAAGCTTTTAGATGTACAAGTGAACTTGGGAGGACATTGTTTGCAGACAAATTCTGCTTTCACCCAACCCTTAAGTAGTAACCACAAAGCCTTATCTCATGGCTAAGAGGGTGAGAAAAAGTAGAAAACTTAAATTGATAGCTCAAAAAAGGTATCTTCTTGTACCTTGACTTTCTTAATTATGGAAAATTTTTATGTAAGAAGTATAACCTGTATGTGGGAGGGGGAGTACAATGGTTATCAAGTTTTTTAATGACAAGTAATGGTAGCTCATAACTTGAATAAAATATTCTTTTTCAAATTATGAATTAAATTATTCAGTCTTTGTGTTTGGGAATGATTTGATCCATGTTTCTCACTACTTAGCACCAGACTTGAGTGAGAAATAAACCAGATGCTCTTTTAAAAACATATTCCTAAAAATCTATGGTTTTAAAAAGGCTGTAGATATTATTATTTTTTTGGAATAGCACTGGAAGGAAATGGATTTTATTTTTTAAAGAGGCAAATAAGAAAAAGAATTTCAGATCAAGATTTACTAATAACTTCTGTCAGTGAGGTTTTGTCGGAAGCCTGGGAGGGAGTCCTTAGCCATTGCTTGAATTGTCACTGTTGCAAGAACATGGAGTTCTGGGTCATAGTCTCATGAAGATAGGTGTTGTCCATGAGGTATTCTAGATGTGAATCTATCACTATCTCATAACAATCCAAAGCACGAGTCTCCTAGTGGTGAGCGAGCAACATATTTTTCTCATATAAGCACAAAGTAGTCATTATTACCTGTTTCATCTACCGAGTTCCTCCCATGTGGTAAGACTGTCTTTGAGTCAGCAAGAGACTTCAAGTATGCATATCTTTTAAAGGTATTATGCCCAACATGCAGCTGTTGAGCTTTCCTTTATCCTGGAATCTGTTCTTTCCCCAGGCTCACTCATTACAGTAATTGGGACCACTCTCTTCCAAGTTGCTTAAATCATATAATCTGAGAGTCATCCTTGATTCTTCTTTTTGTCTCACCCCTCGTGTCCAATCCTCGAACAAGTCCTATCAATTCTGTCTCCAGAATATATCTTTGATCATCTCTGTTGCCATATTTTACACCTAGACTACAGTGATAACATCCTAAAAGGGCACTCTGCTTCCATTCTTGTTCCTCTATTATCCCTCCATTCAGCAGCCAGAATGAGAGTTTTCAGAAATGTAAATCAGATATGTCACCTCTTTGCATAAAACCTTCCCAGGGCTTCCCTTGCTTTCAGAATAAAAGTCTGACTCCTCCAAGTCCCATGTCAGCTGACATCTGAGTACCTCTCCAGCTTGATCTCCTGCCCTTGTTCTGCTTGCACACTGTTCTCCAGGCACACAATACAGCAAGCCTTTGCCACATCACCCACACACTTGCTATTTCTTCTGCCAAGAGTGTATTTCCCAGATTTTTCACAAATTGCTTATTCTTATTCTTAGCTGAAAAGTTATTTCCCTAAGAGGCATTCCAGACCAGCTATGTTAAATCTGGTCCTAACTCTACTTCCTTTTAGATCATCCTGTCCCACCACTCTTTGTGTCCCTCACATCCCTCAGTAATGCTCTATAACCTACTTATTTAATTTTTTTCTCTGTCATTTTCATCATTGTATTCCCAACTCCCAGCATGGTATATATCACAAAATAGGTGCTAAGTAAATATTTTTTAAATGTGTAAATTCCTTAATGCCTAATACATTGCCCTGCAACTAGGAGCCCATAGGAATCATAGTAGCACAGTGACAGAAATGATATTAACAAGGCCACTCACAAGAATCCCTATTCCCCATCTGATTTCAATTGCTGTGATATTATTAAATATGGAACTTCCCAGATGACTCTAGAATTCATTGTTATTATTCCTTTGGGGCCATGGCTAAGCAACATTGTTTTTTACCAGGAGAAAAAACTGGCAGCTGTCAACATCATTTGTTGTCAACAGAGTTGTAGAGGAAAGTTCTCTAAGCATTACCTGTGACTGGAACTGCAATTTTCATTTTGGACTGAGCAGCCACCTGAATTGTATATCATAAACTGCCTGATTCCTACAGGCATTTTTATGGGGTGTTTTGGCCACAAACTTAAAGTTGTGGATTTTGTAGATTTATGTGTGGTAAGCTTCTCATTGTAGTGCTGGTTTTTATTTTTATTTTTTTAAATAAATCTTTATTGTTCAGTTTATTATAGATGTTGCTCTTTTTTCCCCCCATAGCTCCCCTCCATCTGATTCACCACTCCCCACCCCATCCCTCTATCCCCTGTCACTGTCCTCATCCATAGGTGTAATATTTTTGTCCAATCTCTTCTCGCACTCCTCACACCTCCTTCCCCCCAAGAATTGTCAGTCCGTTCCCTTTATAGAGCTAGTTTTTAAATCTCTATAACTATTTATTTTAGATGCAATGAATCATTATCATAAAGAACTGAAATTTAGATAACAATGTCTAAATAAATTATAATGCACCTATAATTTGAAGTAATTTTACTGCCTTTACAATCCACTAGCCCACAAAATATAGCAGTTCATAATTAGCAGCTGTAACTACATAATATATTATAATCTAAGAGTTAGACTTCAGTGATAGCTATCGATTATTTAAAAAATTTTACATAGTTAATAAGTAAAAATAATATATAATATATGGATAGCATTTTCTATGTGAATTTTCTTACTCTCCTATCCAGGCATTTAATAAATATTTATTAAGTCACTATCATGTCCCAGGCCCTAGACTAGATGTGGGAGACACAGTAGTAAATAAAGTAGATGGGGTCTGTTTTCTCCTGGAATTTATAATCTAGGTAGGAAGGCACATAGCACTGTTTTTGTCTGTGAAAGCTTTTGGAAGCAGTAGGACCTATTGAGTCATACTGTGGGAGAAATGTTCCAGCCAAGGGAAGAGCATGCATAGAGGCTCAGAGGCAAGAGAGAGAATGGGTGGAGGAATTAGAAAGAATTCAATGCAATACTACATTGTGGTAAAAAAGGAATTCTTACCATTTACAACAGCATGGATGGAACTGGAGAACATTATGCTAAGTAAAATAAGCTAGTCAGAGAAAGATAAAAATCACACGATCTTATTTATCGAATATAACAAACAACATAAACTGATGAACAAAAATAGATCCAGAGACAGAAGCATTGATCAGACTGTCAAATCTCAGAAGGAAGGTAGGGGAGGTTATGGGTACAAGGGAAAGATCAACCAAAGGACTTGTATGCATGCATATAAGCCTAACTAATGGATGCAGACACCAGGGGGGTGAGGGCATGAGTGGGAGCGTGGGAGCAATGGGGCGATAAGGATACATATGTAATACCTTAATAAAGAAAAGAAAAAAAGAATATAGGAACATAGCCTCAAAAAAGAAAGTCTCAAAGATACTCTCAAAAGGTCCGGAGGATGCAGGGTCTTAAGGGTCTAGTTAGAGTTTGGATTAATTATAAAGACAATGGGATTCAACTGAGAATAATATGATCAGATTTATGTTTTAGAAGGTCTTCTCTGGATGCATTGTAGCAAATAGATGGGAGAGAGAGAAGACATAGGTGAAGAAGTTGCCAAAAATAAAACCACTTTTAGTCAAAAATATAATGGGTAAATTAAAATTAAAAATAAAATGCAATGACAACTCCAGACAGATGGTAAGTTCACAGAGCCAAACTTAGATTAAAATGCATAAAATATATAAAATGTGATCTAATCTAATGCAAGATGTATGCTAAATTCATGTTCTACTGAAATTTAAGATGCTTAAATAAGGAAATAAAAAAGTAGAGCAAGTGCAGCCACATTAGCACAACTACTCAGTGCCATCCCATGTAGCCATATGAAGTAACTTTTCCTTTAATATGAAAGCCCAAATGGTCACTGTTGCAGACCTTGCAAGTCAGGAAGGTGATGGCACATCTATGGCACCCTTACAACATTAACTCCTTATTCCACCTGATTCATGAAACCAGTAGAGTCCTATTGTTCTACAGAGAATCCAGGGTAAAATGATTTGATGCCAGACAACTATTTAAGAGTGTTATATCATATGAAACCTTTTTGTTCTTTTTCTGAACAATGTCACCAATTATACAGGCCTTAGCCCTGAACACTGGTGACATGGTACTAAGATACCCAGGTTTAAAATGTAGATACTTTGTTATTTCCTTTAAAATTTTACAACTATATACCCTAACAGTGTTGTTAAAAGACAACTGTTTTGACTTGTTCTTTTTACCACTTTATTCCACTTTCTCTAAAGAAAGAAGAAATATTTCAAATAACACCTCCAAACCTGTATAGATAGGCAAGGCAAGCTTCTAACAGTATGAATTGAAATAAATTGCATGTTCAGTTCCAGATTTTGAAGCAAAAATAACGTTGAACATTTTGGGGCTAGAATTAACAAATATTATAGAATTTCCTTCCCACATTTGAAATTTTAATTTCATAGTATTTTCAGTCCTCTGGGCTGAACAAGGACCAGATAATATTTTAGCAAAAAAGGTGTTTTGTTTTCACGCTTTCATCATGCAAAAATAACCCAACTAATTTAGCCCTAACTTTCAAAAAAATATTCAGTTTCATGCAGAAATCAATGTCATTCCCAGGCCAAAAGGAATATTTATCAGGAAACTCTGAAGCAAAGATTTTTATAAAAATAATCCTCCATAAAGTTTTATTTTCAGTCATTTTTGACATGATGTAAATGAATTGCTGCATTATTGCCTACTAGTTAGCTCTTATCTTAGATCTGCCAGGATTTTGTATAATTTTTTTGGTATAAATTTTGATCATTTTAAATTAAAAAAACCTGGGTCAAGCTTAAATAATGTAATTTCATAATAATTATGAAAATAATAGTAGATCACATTTATGTCGTGTTCCCAAAATGCCAGTGACTGTACTAAATGCACATCATCGCTTTTAACTACCCCATAATGTTAGGAGGGAATATACTTGTAATTCCCAATTTGTAAGTAAAGAAACTAACTCTTGAAAAAAAAATGTGCACTGCGCTACTGTGCAGTGGGTAATGGGAGTCAGAATCTCCCTATTTCCTGCCACTCTAATTGTAGGCTCCACTCAAGGGTGGAACCCTCCTTCAGAAAGTCCTGACAGAACCCCAGTCAAAAAGAACGAGTGGGAGGAAAACCAGGATAACAAGATGCTCTCATGTTTTACAGTAGGCATAGATGAAAAGCACACTACCAAAACCCTATAATAAATTCACTGGAATTATACACATGTTAAGTTCTGTGGTGAATTAAATCAACAGACTTAAAACAAAATTAAAATTATTTACGGTATTTTAATACTGGCAAAAAAAGTATCAACTCAATAATAGCAATATATCATTTTGGTCGTTAGGATACTTTGTACAAAATCTCTAGCCATCAGTGGCCATTCTAAAGGCTTTGGATCAGCACAGAATATATGCTTTATCCACTTTTCCTTAAGATTTCCACTCAAATGGCTGTTCTGATCCTCTTCTCTAAGAGAAATCTGACATTATTCTAGGTGCTGGAATGAGGGATGTTCCAGTAAGTAGTAAATGGATTCTGACCTCAAGAAAATTAAGAGATAGATAGATATAGATATAGGTATAGATATAGGTGTATATGCACACTTTTAATAATTATAAATGCAGTGTTTATTGAAATACATTTCATTTTCAAAATTGACCTACCAGCTGTTACAATGTGTATACATTTATTGGGACACCCTGTAGAATCAGGTGAGTGAAACAGACAAGGGACTTACAAATTATAGATTGATAATAATAAAATTAAGCCCAGTGGAATGTGAAGGAGGGGACTATTAATTGATCAATGGCCTATAAGGCAAATATGATTTGACTCCAGGCTATGTTATGACTTCATCGCCTTCCATGCTCCCCCTTGTTCACTTAGCTCCTTCCACACTGGACCATGTATTTGTTTCTTAAATTCTGAGCTCAGAGGTTTTGTATTTGTTCTTCCCTCTGCTGGGACACTCTTAGGCCAGCAATGTACTTGTCCAGCTCATTCTTATTTTTCAGGACTCAACTCTAACATCACCTGCCCCGGGAGGTCTTTCATGACTTTTCTTCCAAAGGCGGTTCTCTCCCATCACTCTCTGCATAGAAACTTGTTCGTTGCTTTCATGGTACTTAAAACAACCTGATAATATAATGTAGTAGTGATAAGTTCTGTCTTGTACATTTTGAGCATGAGGTAACTGTGAGAGTGATTAGGTGTCCATATCATGATAAGTGATTAGAACTGAGGTATCAAAGACTTGATGTCCAAGCAAACTTGGAAATTTTAGCTACTGATAAGGACAATCCTATGCACATGCACTAGAAGTCAGTCACAATTCTGGATTTGTAGATTTAGCAATTGAGAGATCTATTGATATTTTCTCTGACTCCATAGGTTCAGCTTGAGCATCAGAACTGGTTTGCCCAAAGGTTCTCAAAGATTCTTCTGAGAATAGTTATCCCTTTGCCAGTGTCTCAGTAGTATTATTATCTAGTCATTATTCCACAATTTTAATGATAAATAACTCAGTGTTTCAAAAGCATGTATTGAAATCTTGATGTTTTCCCAAAAATTAACTGAAATTAATCCTCCTATAAAGTGTATCCCTCTAGTCTGCTCTTAAATTTAAGCCTATACCTAAACATTTCCCTAAGTCTTTAGATTCACACCATAGCACATGTTTTGGAGACGCCCACTACCTTCTCCAATGAATCTTCTATCTTCAGTTTAAACATTTTCACTTCCTTCTATGTATTTTTTTCCTTTTAAGCAACAAATATTTGAATTACTGCTACGTATTAGACACTAGGATAGGCACTAATAGAACATGTTTCTATTTTCTTCGTTATCCTAGAAATTTGGACTATGCTGCATCTGCAGTATGCCTTTTGTATGCTAAGGACCCTGTTATCTCTTAATGTAGACCCTACACATCTAATAATGTACTCTATTAGCTCATTTGCTTGAGCTGTACATTACCTTGGATTTCAGCATTTCCTAAATGTGTCATTCTCATATCTTTATCACAATTTTTCTGTATTCAGACACTACCAGAACAAATTATATGATTTTCTTTATATTTTTTCAATTTTTTCCTAAATATTGCTTTAAAGGAATTTTCACACCAGTATAACTTTCTATAAATGGAAAGAACTATAAAGTAAATATAATAAAAATGTTTTTAAAGTTTAAAATAAAAATTAACTACATGTGCCAGTATATACAATGCCAGGGTCACTTTCTATAAATGGAAAGAAATTACAAAATAAATATAATTAACATTTTCTTAAAGTTCAAAAAAATTGAACTCTGTGGGCAATCCTATCTAATAAAGAGGGAGTATGCAAGTTGACTATCACTCTGCCACAAAGATGCTGGCTCCCATAGCCACAAGATGGTGGTGCCTAGTCCTCTCAGCCCCACTGGAGTCCCCCAGTCCAGGGGGGCAGTGTGAGCAGCCTGGCGGAATGCTTGCTTCATTGCTGCAGTGAAAAAGCAAGCATTCTACTCAGCTGCAGAGGTCCTCTGGCCAGGCTGGGCATGGAACACTTGCATTGTTGCAGGCCATACACAAATTTTATGCACCAGGCCTCTAGTTAAGTATAATTGAATTTTTAAATGCCTAATTAATAAAAATTTTCTCAGTGAAAGAAATTAAACTATGTTTAGTATTCAGTAACTTTATAATGAAGGTACTTGATTAATTAGAAAATACTTTTATTTTTTATATTAATTTTCTTCTGGAATGTTTATTTATGTATATTCCTAGGCCAAAAATGATCACATTAAATTTTAAATGGCTATAGGCAACCTTTTGATCAGTAGGAAAAAGGAGCAAAGTAGATCTGTAAAGATAAATCCTTAACTAGCATTAGAATAAATCAAGAAGCAACCTGACCTTCTGCAATAAAATATTCTCAGAAAGCCCTAACCGGTTTGGCTCAGTGGATCTCTATCAGCCTGTGGACTCAAGGGTCCCAGGTTTGATTCCAGTCAAGGGCATGTACCTTGGTTGCAGGCACACACCCAGTAGGGA
>PVJN01005308.1:0-84578 GCA_004026805.1 Lasiurus borealis
TATGAATTTGTGGGGCCAAGTGCAAAATAAAAATGCCCTTTTTACAAAAGAGTGCTGTGAAAGAGACATAAAAAGATATGTTTTTCATCTTTCACAGGTCTCTCTCCCTAGTCTCTTTCTCTTTTTCTCTCCCTCTCTTTCTCTCTCCCTCGAACTTGTCATGGTGTTTTCATCTGCTGTTTCATGTCGTCCCAAGTTTTAAATTATTGGCACGCATCCTGCGTTTGCCTTCACATTGTGCAATGCCGGCTGCATAATGTAAACACTGGAGCATTGAGCTCATATGCACGATCACCGAAATTACACAATCTGCATGTGGTTGCTCCATCCCTGGAGCTGGCCAGGAAAGACAGAACCCAAGCCAGACTCCAAGAGGTGAGAGAAAGGAAGAGAGGATTCCCCCCCAGGCGTGGAGCCAGCCTGGGGAGCGAGGGAGCGCTGGGTCTGGAGATCTGGATGGGAGTGCGGGAGGGTCCTCTCCCGCAGCGGGGGTGCAGGGGAATCTTCCTTAAAGGGGCACTTACTCACAGCTGAGCATCCTTCCTTCCCTTCCTGTCCCAACGTGTGATTCGGGAGATATTTAAGCCTGAGTGTTGTATCTGAAACACTTGGACACGGTAGCTTAGACACATGTTCATGCTATTAAACATTCATTTTCCCTTTAGATCTGCAAAATATAGGTAGAGATGTGACGTGCATCACATGTGGTTATGATTCTCCACATAGGTAGCCAGATGAACACTGAATGCTGGAATTGGGAGTAGGCTTTTTAAAATGCAAAAAATAGCGATGTGATTAACTTTTCAAACTTTTTCAGCTGTATTTCAGTATTTTGGGTTAGATTTTAGATAAACAGAGGTTATAATTTATATTCTATCTGTTAATTGTAATGGATAGCTTTTAGTATTTTGAGAGGGTAACTTTTTAGAACATGTCTAAAAATAACTTTTATTATGCTCACTTTAATTTCCATCGCATACGCTTTGTACACATACTTTACTCTGTGCTAGAACAATACTGAAACACAACAAGACTTTTGTGCAGACCTTGTTTGTAACAATGTAATTAGTGATTTTCCTGAAACAAAGGAAAGAATAATAAATTTTTATGGCATGAAAGCATGCTTTATGAATTGTGGAGGTCTCTGCTTTATTACTCATCCAGACATCACCAGCCCATAAACAGGATACCTTTATGTGCATAATAATAATTAACTTCAGTTGTCTTTGATGTTTTGCAAACGTTCAGTCATATAAAACCATAGCTTTACTCATGTTCATTTCTTAACCTTTGTCAATACCAAGGTATAATTTTCAATGTTCAGAGGATAGAACTTTTTTTTTTCCTTAACTCTTTGTTAGCTCCATTTATAACTTTAAAAAAATTATTTTATGATATTTTCCCATCACCCTGTATCCCCTCTAACTTTTAAGTATTCAGACATATGGTTTACAGGCCTCTGTAGTCTTCTTGCCTTGGCCCTCAAATATTAGGTGAAGGCCTGTTTTTTTCTTTTCTGTTTGTTTGTTTTTCATTAAAATGTTGTTTCTCAATCTATAAAAACCCCAGACATAGAAGACAGTCGGCTTTTGTGAATGAGACCAATGGAGGGACTATAGCTTCAAACATTTCTTTTTCTCAGGATCACTCTGGGGCATGTACTCTTTGAACTTGGAACGGTTGATAAAATTACTTACATGGTCTAGGTTCATTTTTCTCTTTGCCAAAACACATACAGCGTCCAGTACTGGAATAGTAAGCTTTGGGCCAGTGGCCCGATGGAAGGGTTGAGACAGAGTGTGTTATAGAGTCTAAAGGAGGTTACAAGATTCCAGGTCAGTATCATCCACTGGTCCCCAGCATAAAAATAATGCTGGAGACCAAGTAAATAAATACATGCATACATAAATAAAAACTTATCTCATTCTTTGAGTAAGCAATATGTGATTTACTATATAAGACCCAAGAAATAGAAGTGCATAATTCAGAATCACCAAACCCATGAGGAAATAAGGCACCATGAGTGAGAATGATCAGAAACAAAAACAATAGCTAGACCCAAACTAATTCAGATATTGAAGATTTTAGGAGAAGAATATAAAGTAATTTTGCATAAACTACTTAAAGAAATCAAACTTGGAATCACAGAAATAAGCAGGAAGTGAAAGATTATGATCAAGTTATCAGATGAATTTGAGTAAGAACCAAATATAATTTTTGCAAATGAGATATATTGGCACAGGAGACTTCATGAATAGGTGAATAAGTAGATTAGGCCAGCAGAAGAGAAAATTAAAGAAGAAATATTTTTAAAAAATCCAGAATTATACTCATGGGTATATAGAGATGGAAACATAAGTAAATTAAAGAAGAAATATGAAAAAAAATCCAGAATTATACTCAGCGAGATATAGAAATGGAAACATAAGAAAGGTTAAGATATGCAAAATAGTTAAGAGATCTGCAAAACACAATGAGAAGATCTAACATAAACCTAACCAGAGTTAATCTTCCAGAAGGAGAGAATAAAAGAGAGACAATTTTAGAAAGACTGACACAATTTTCCTGCCCTGATAAAAGTATTAATTCCCAGATAAAAGAATCGCAATTTATAGCAAAAGATAAATACATGACATTTACAAGAGGCACATTGTGATAAAAGTGCGGAGCAATGGAGTTGAAAAGATCTTCTAGCAGCAAAAGGGGAATGTCAGCTTGTGTACAAAGAGAAGAGAGTGGTTTTATGGGAGATGTCTGGAGAGCAACTGTAGAATTACGAACACTGTGAAATAACGTCTCCAAAAGTGCTGACACAAGATAATCTTCAACCCAGAATTTTGTACCCAGCAACACTATTTTTCAAGTTGAGAGTTGCCTTAACCTGTCTGCTTGCTATAATCGGATGACGCTTTTGATTTATGCTTTTAATACATCCTATTCATAAACTTACGTTTTATATCCTCGATAACCCAGTCACATGTACTATTCTTATCGGTGTGAAGGCCAAATTAATAGAAATTCCATTCCTAAAATCTAAATTCCATTCACCCTAACATGATTCTGGTGCGCTAATTTGTTCTCAGCATAGTTTGCAATTTTCAAATAATATATAGTGCTTTGTAATTTAGACAATACCTAGCCCTACAATATCTCATTTAATCCTAACATTTGATATATTAGGGTGGGTAAGAAAGTTAGTATTTTTTATATTTTCTCTGAAGAAAGCAACTTCCTAAGATGCTAAATGCCTTGTTCAAAAGATAATGAGATGACATTTATAAGAGACACACTGTGCTAAAAGTGCAGAGCAATGGAGATGAAAAGATGCAAATAGTTAAGAGATATGCAAAACAAAATGAGAAGATCTAACATAAATGCAATTGGAATTAGGCTGAGCTAAGACCCTCCGTTCAACATTTAGCTCAAGTATATTAAATATGATGACATATCAGACACTCCTGAAGATAGCAGAGGGATGATGGGATGATTCTCACCACCTTCATTTCTGCAAATCATGTGATGTTTTACATTTCGCTGAGTTCTGCTATTTCTCAGCTGCCAGGTTCACTGTCAAACTCGCCTATTAAATTCTTTGACCATGCTCTTGAACAACTGAAAACAAGCAACCTCTAAAAATATCAATAACACACTTTTCTTGATAGCTTGTTGGTTACAGACTAATGTACAGGCACAGCCATGACGGGGTGAATGTAAGCCACGGTTTCTTCATGTCTGTGGGCCCTGCACCCAGCGGGAGGTCAATACCTCTTTATTGGATGAATAATGAACAGAACTTATAACATTTATTAGACAATTTTGACCATGTGTGTCCATTGGTGAAATATCGGATGCATCCAACTGAGCATCTGCTACCTGATTGGGCTCTTTCTGGGGGGAAGAAGGGGGGGGGGCAGCAGCTTTGAGGACTTGTGGTTGGCAGGGATCACAGGGCAAGTTCCTAAGCTGTCCTGTCAGTCCATCAGCACATACTTCCTTCCTTTCTGACTTTCCGGTCACCCATCTTTGCTCAGTCTATGGCTGACTTCCTGCTCAGCATCTCCAATCTGATTCATGGAGGGACCGTCTTTCTAGGCTTTGCCCCTTCCTCCTGGTTCAAAACTGACGGGCATTCTCCTTCCTGTCCAGAGATCTGGGAACAACCCCATCTAGGCATGGCCTGGGGGTTCCTATCCTCCATCCACCTCCATCCACAGTCTCTCTTTCTTGCCCCCCAAAAATGCGCCCATGCCAGCCCTGGTGGGTCTTGTCCTGGATCAGAAGGATGTATTCTTTACAGATACCAGATTCATCTGTGTCCTTAGAACTCCTTTGGATATGTGAATTCCTTGCTTTTTTATCTCTCTTTTGGTAACCTCAATTCTGCCTTTCTTTTCTTAGCTTCAGTTACATTAAAAAGCTGGCCTGTTGCAAAGCTAGATCCAGCCAGTCTGAGGACCAACTAAAATGTCTCCTGGCTCCTTGCAAAGCAAACCTCACCTGTAACACACTTAAGAGCTGTACACACGGCCAGGCACAAATTGTGCTAATCAAGGCACCTCCTCCCCAGCCCTTGCAACAACGGGAAAGGATGAACCACGTGTACATCAGACAATGCCCTCTAATTCTGACGGCAATCACTTGTTGGAGATTGCTGCTATTTGTATTTCCATTTTATTACTGTTCTGCGGACACTCCGGTGCCTTTTTCCTTCAAGAAGGTAATATTCCCAGCACACTGATATACAGTTAGGAAACCTTCGCCTTGTGCACTTCCGGCACTGGCATCAAAGTCAAGGGCATTTCTACTGAGGAAGGTCAGTCCTTAATCCTGTGTTTGGATTATCTAGTGTTTGTTGGTTCTAGACTTTCCTTCCTGAAACTCGATGTGCCCTTGGAGATGTCCTAGGGCATCAACTCCTCAGTTACATTTTTTTTTTTTCTAAAAAATAATGAAAATTTCAGATTAGCTTCAGTAAAACGTAATTAGGGAGGTTGCTCTACAGAAAAACGAATTCCAGCTGAAACCGGTTTGGCTCAGTGGATAGAGCAGTGGTTCTTAACCTGTGGGTCACGCCCCCTTTGGGGGTCGAACAACA
Source organism: Lasiurus borealis (assembly GCA_004026805.1). NCBI lineage: Eukaryota > Metazoa > Chordata > Mammalia > Chiroptera > Vespertilionidae > Lasiurus > Lasiurus borealis. The sequence goes on from PVJN01005308.1 coordinate 5,096, forward strand.
CTTTCACAGGGGTCGCCTAAGACCATTGGAAAACACAGATACGATTCATAACAGTTGCAGAATTACAGTTATGAAGTAGCAACAAAAATAATTTTATGGTTGGGGGTCACCACAACATGAAGAACTATATTAAAGGGTCGCAGCATTAGAATGGTTGAGAACCACTGGGATAGAGCATTGGCCTGTGGACTGAGGGGTCCCAGGTTCGATTCCAGTCAAGGGCATGTATTCTGGTTACAGGCACATCCCAAGTAGGGGGCGTGCAGGACGTGGCTGATCAATGTCTCTCTCTCATCAATGTTTCTAACTCTCCCTCTCCCTTTCTCTCGGTAAAAAATCAATAAAATATATTTAAAAAAATGAATTCCACAGAGCCACATGAAAAACAGAGGCATCATTTTGGATCCAGTATTAATTCTATTACTACTGCCTTACTACTACTACTACTACTACTACTACTACTACTACTACTACTACAAGGACCAGGGCTACTCCTATTATTATTTGGCTCCATGATACTTGAAGGGAGAGTCGACCCTTTCTTTTTTTTCAGGCCAGACACCATTCTGGAAGTTTCTTTGCGAGTCAATTCGGAAGCCCTAATTTTTTCCTAATGTTGAACAATCCCCTGGACCCAGGCCACGTGCTAGCATTCCAAGGTTGGAAGAGATCTGAACGTTGAGCTCATACCACCGACCACCGCCGATTGTTCTGTCTCCTTCCCCGCGTTCCCGGCAGGAGGGTGGTCTGGCCTCGGATGGAACCCGGCGATGATCTGTTCTCTGAAACACTGGGAGGCTCTCCGTTTGATCATCTTTCACCTCATTCCTGGAGCAATTGCACTTGAACTGTGGTTGGGGAGCCGATCCCGCCAAGGGGGTGGAAGGTAGGGACTGGAACAGACCGGCCGAGTCCAGTTGCATAAAAATCACTTTGCTATGGTTGGCCTTCGCCCAGCGTAGATAACATTCACATCAAGAGGGCTCTTTTTTTTTTTTTTTTTGAGTTCGAATATTACCTCCAGGAGCCAGGGAGAATCCCAGTCGCTCTCGGGTTATAAGCTCACAGCTCTGCATGCTTTAGGAGCAATGAGCCTCAACAAAAAAGGAATTTTCTTCCAGTGGTTTGCCTTGGAGCCAGGAGGAGCCAGAACCCACACCATGGGAAGGAGGACTTTGCTGGCTCGGGAGCCGGTCTGCTCGTGGCTTCCTGCCTATTGTGCTCTCGCCCGAGCCCCTCTATTGTCCTGGAGCTCACCCTCCGCTAATGGCAACCATTAGGCAACGTGTCATTTCTTTCCTTACACAATCGCTCAAGCAACAGCTCATACTTAATAACTGCCATTCCAAACGGCTTTGCGCGGTTGTACTAATTACTCCAAGGAACGGGGCATGTTCTCGGCTGTTCTTTTCAACTCGGATAATTAACTTGGGAAAGGCTGAACGTCGCCTGGACCCGGGGGCAGTCCTTTGGGGAATCATATCTTGCCTTTGCCAAACGTATGTTCACGTGAGACGAATCCTTCTGGCTGCCTCGGCCACTCTGAGGCTCGGTGGTCAGGATCGTGAAGAGGCGGCACCAGGAAGCGCGCTGATGAATGAGCAGCCGCTGTCTCTGTCCGTGGGGGGATGGAGTCTGGGAATCTTTGATCGTCATGGTGGACTCACTCCTGTTGGTCCCCTGAGCAGGATCACAGAGCCGCAGGCTTTGCGGAATCTTCATCCATGGGTGTGAGCTGCAGCCTCAAGACTCATGCAAGGGTGAGCTGGGGTGGGAGATCCAGAGCGAGCAGGACAGAGCTTCTGAAGAGAAACCTAACCCCAGACCAATGTCTAATAGGCTCCACAGTGCTGTTATACGTTACTCTGCTGTCTCTCAAAACTCTGTTGTCTGTTTCAAACACAATAGCAGCAACAAAAGGCCTGTTTGTTGAACAGCCCCAGGCATGGAGCTCAGGTGCAGGAGTGGACACATCTGGAAGATGGAGCGAACAGGGCTGCAAAGAGTGAGCACATATGAAGCAGACTCATCTCTTCACTTCTCACCTTCTGGGAGAGTCCAAACTTTAAAACTGAAGTCTTGCCTGGCCGGTGTGGCTCAGCGGTTGAGCACCGACCCATGAACCAAGAGGTCAACGGTTCCATTCCCGGTCAGGGCACGTGCCAGGATTGTGGGCTGCATCCCCAGGAGGGGGTGTGCAGGAAGCAGCCAATGATGATTCTCTCTCCTGGATGTGTCTATCTCTCTATCCCTCTCCCTTTCTTTCTCTCTAAACATTATAATTTCATTGTGTCAGACCTGGAAGTTTCTGAGCTCTCTGAAAGTTGATTTCTTGAGACACTGAATGGTCTATGAGTGTGTGCTTCGACTACATAGCACTATATTCTGAATAATTATGCTCTAATTGCATTTCAAATAATGCCAGTCTATGTGTGAAGCACTTTCTTTAAAAAAATGTTACCCTATGAGTGATAACCTATGGATGATCTCTCTAGAAGACTGGAAGAAAAGGAACTCAGAAGTGTATATATGTATAAGTGTACAGGGTAGGGGAAAAGTAAGTTTGCAATTGCTTGTCTGGAAAATAATACAATCATTAATAAACAATACCAGAATAAACTGTGTTTCACATACTCACATGTAACTTGCCTTACTTTGTATGTCTGTATAATAAACATCTAGATATATTAAATTTCTGGAGTATTCTACACATACATATATTTATATAATTTATATAATAATATAATTGTATGTATGTGATTATATACATTTCTGAAAAAATATACATGTGTTTGTCTCTGAAAGTCAAAACTGAGATCTCAGATGTGGCTTTGCTTTATTATTTGATTACCAAGGTTTAAGGGGAGATAGAGTAGAATTCAGAAGTATCGAAGTTTACCCTGGCCAGGCCGCTCAATTACTTAGAGTGTTGCCCCGATACACCAAGGTTGTGGGTTCGATCCCTGGTCAGGGAACGTACAAGAAGCAACCAATGAATGCATCAATAAGTGGAACAACAAATTAATGTTTCTCTCTGTGTGTTCTCTCTCTCTCTCTCTCTGTAAAAAATCAATAAATAAAAAATGTTGGACAAGCACCAGAGTTTTCATAAACAGCCTTCTTCTTAAAGGTTTCCTGGCCAAGTTTGGATACCCTGAGAGGCTGAGGAAGTCACGTGACCTTCTGGGCACATTCCACCCTGTGCAAACCTTTTTGGGGTGACCCATCGCGGGCAATGAGCTCAGCAAAACAGGCAGCACCTTAGGCAAACAGGACCGCCAGCCCCGAAGGGCAGGCAGCCTTCTGCCTCGGGTTGTGTAAGAAATGGCCGATTCAAAAGTGTTTTCTTTCCACCCGGTTAAAAATAGCGGAAACTGAAATAGCTCATCCTATGAAATAAGAGTAAGATGTGTGTATTTTTTTAAAACTGTCTTTCCTTAAAAAAAAAAAAATATGCGTGGCATTAGACCAATCGGACGGCTGCAGCCAGGATGGAATGTGAACCATCCCACCGGATGGCAAATTGGAGGGGAACAGGCCTTTCATCTTAATTATAGGCCGGGCCCGGGAATGCGCTCCGCTCTTCGCTGTGTATGCGGCGGAGGAGACTTTCCCAGGGTATTTTCCTTCTGCATTTCTGACTCTTATTGGGCTGGAAGCTCATTCATATGACCCGGCGGGGTCCATTTTCCATAATAAGGCTAAAAATATGCCAGCTATGTTTTCCTTAGCATAGCCTTGTGTGTGTTCCACATGAAAGCCATAGCACTGACTCCCTTTCCTGCTGCTCCCTGTCCCCCTTTTCCTGGAGACACTGTGATCCCATCCGTGTTATTGCTCAGATAGGCCTGTCACCCGGAGCGGAACCCACAAATGGAACAACTGGAGGAAGAGATTCCGCATTCCTCTAAAGCACAGATATCGCTCTTTGTGGTTGTGTCTCTGATGACTCACCTTCAGTAGAGCAGTGGTGGGCAAACTCATTAGTCAACAGAGCCAACTACAGTGGTACCTCGAGATACGAGTGCCCTAACATACGAGATTTTTGAGATACCAGCCATCGAGCGAGCGATTTTTGCTTTGAAACACGAGCAACATTTGAGATAGGAGTAATCGCAGGGATCGGCCAGCTGCACACGACCCACCAGTTTACCTCAACTCCAGCATCTCATAGTTTCCCACGCCTCAAGGTTACAGAACAAATTAAACTTGTATCTCGAGGTACCACTGTATCAACAGTACAACGACTGAAATTTCTTTGGAGAGCCAAAAACTGACCTCTGCGCATGGGCCATGAAGTTTCAATCGCACTGTACGTGTGTGCCCGCACGTGGTATTTTGTGGAAGAGCCACACTCAAGGGGCCAAAGAGCCGCATGTGGCTGGCGAGCGGCAGTTTGCCGACCACTGCAGTAGATCACAGGCCTGGAAATGTTTTTTTTTTTTTTTTTTTTTCCTGTAAGGGGAGTGCACTGTCACCGAGTCATCCATACTGGGAACCAGGGTCTCCTAGGACCAGCGAATGGTATCTAGAATGAGGGGTGACTATAACGGAGCCCACCTAACTGGATGATCAAGGGACGGGAAAATGAGCAAAGGCCTGTGCTTTTCTGTTGGGCGGGGTTCCGTTGAATTCGCTGAGGCCTGTCTGTCTTTAGCAGACTTTATCTGCCAACCTTAACTTCTTCCTCTGCAAATTGGGTATATAAAATTTTCACAAGGATTACATATATCAGTGTATCTGATGGACTTATTGTAAAGAGAGAGCCTGCAATTTTGGCCTCATTTATAATCAATTGAATCAACTAACCATAGATAGATTCCATAATCCAGTGAGGAAATATGCCCACTGTGATTAAGATTATGGTCCTGGTTTTTATCTGATGCCTACATCTGACTCTCATTCAAGCTCTTTTTTACTTTTATTTTTTAAAATATATTTTATTGATTTTTTCACAGAGAGTAACGGAGAGAGATATAGAGTTAGAAACTTTCATGAGAGAGAAACATCGATCAGCTGCCAAGGTACGTGCCCTTGACCGGAATAGAACGTGGGACCTTTCGGTCCGCAGGCTGATGCTCTATCCACTGAGCCACACCGGTTTCAGCCCATTCCAGCTCTTTAAACCAGGTTCTCAAGTGGAGGCAGCTTTGCTCCCACAATGGGCATCTGGTGTTGGCTATCTTATCATCAGTGTGGGAACCAGCTAGTGAGTAGAGGATGTGGGTATTGCCAGTCATTCTATGATGCACAAGACAGCCACCCCTGCCTCCACCACAGAGAATTCTCTGCACCAGCATGTCAAGCAGCTCTGGTTTAGAACAAAGATGTTAGGATCTGTTGTTGGGGCTGGAAAGATATCCCAGGAGCCATTGCAAGACCCAAATCTCGCGAGCTTCTCTGCAGGCCTCATTTACTCCGGGCGGGGGCAGATTTGAGTGGCAGCTAGGTTTAGGGCTGTATTAGCCGGGGCTGAGACAGTCTGGGTTTCTGAAGCCACTGTGAGTCCCAAAGAGGCCCGGATGCTGGCTGATGGTAAGTGCCTGCAGGGGATCCCAGAGATTAGACGTAAATTAGAAGCGGCTTTACCTGGCTTAGTATCACTCCCGACACCAAAGGCGCATTTTCCAAAGTAAACGCACCTCCAAAGCCAGTTGATATTTTTACCGATTTAAGGGGCATTTTACCAGCTTGCGGGAAGACGTAGAAACCAGCCTGTCTATAGAATAGATGCTTCTCTGCCCAATCCAGAGGTTGCCAGGTGCCAGGTGTGGAGAATGTTTCCAAAAATGATAGTCACTTAAAAGAAGTTCAAGGTCATGTTTTTATTGAATTCCGAAAACAGAAGTTCACATTGTCTTGTGTGAGTTAATAGAAGTGTTTTGTCTTAGCTTCGAGTCCTTTAAAGCTCTGGATCTCACTCTGCTTTTCAGGAAGTGTTAGGTGCCTCTGTCAAAATTCGAGGAGGCTGATTTCGATGTAGAGATCTGTGTTCATGTATAATCCCTTATGTTAACCGATAATACATTGGAGTGGATACTGTTCCCTACACGCAGGTAGTAAGTGTTCTCAGGGTTATTCCACTTCTGGCTTGCTCTCATGCTCTAGATGTGTTTGTCATCCTTTGCTTGTGCTGGCTTCTTTCTGATGTCCCCAAAATGAACAGGTCCCTCAATTCACCACAACCCGGGAGGGTGGTTCCTGTCGCTAGAAGTCTGTGTTTATCCACGGCACACTGAAAAGTTCTCAGCCGCATATTATTCTATTCTTGGCACCTAGAAATGATTTTGCTTGCGTTGGCATGCGGTTCTATGGAGATTAAATTTTTATCAGTACTCACACTGCCAGTGCTGCAATGGCTGATTGATTGAAACTAGGGAGGAAAAAATAGCCAAAGGAAAGCTTCGTGAAAAAATATCTACAGAAAGCTACCCTGTGCGTTCCTTTAATTGATAAATTAGCTTAAGAACAGGCAGGGTGAATGCAGGCTGTGTAAGAGAGCCATAGATTTTTGCATTTCTCCACGGCATGAACTAGAGAAACTCATGTACACCCTTCTAGGTGGCCAGTAGCTCACTTGTACAAATGAATGGTTTGCTCTTCGCCATCTCATGCTATCATTCTACAGTTCAGTCAAAATAACACTTCATTCCAACGTGGGGCATTACACGGAAGAGGGGTCTATCAGAAATGCCGAGCGCAGGTGCCCACTTGATTAAATGGTAAATTGTTTCTGAGCAAAAACACCCAGAAGGACTCTATGCTCCATGAATATCTGCCATCACAAGTGACTGGATAATAGGGCGCCAGAGAAACACCTAATACAAAGAGAGCAATGCACAGGTTGGCCAGTGGCCCCTAGTATACTAATGTATCTCTGTTAAAAATTGTTTTTATGGATATTGAGAAGGGGGGGGGGATAGAGAGAGAAACATGGAAGAGAAAGAAATATCATTGATCGGCTGCTGGGGATTGATCCTACAACCAGGGCATGTGCCCTGACTAGGAATCAAACTGGTGATCTCCCTTTTTAAAAATATATATATATATATATATTATTGATTTTTTTACAGAGAGGAAGGGAGAGGGACAGAGAGCTAGAAACATCAATCAGCTGTCTCCTGCACACCCCCCACTGGGGATGTGACAGCAACCAAGATACATGCTCCTGACCAGAATTGAACCTGGGACCTCCCAGTCTGTAGGCCAACGCTCTATCCACTGAGCCAAACCGGTTTTGGCTGAACCAGTAATCTCTTGATTTCTGGATTGATGCTCAACCACTGAGTGACAGCTGCCGGGCTATCTCTCTTTCATGTTGTAAAGTGAGTGGATGAGGCGAACTTTCTTGAAAAGTGTGGTTTGAGGGAAGTCGGCAGATGGCAGAGTGGTGGGAAAACCAAGAGGCCCAGAGGAACAAGACAATAACTAGAAGAGAGGAGGTATCAGCAGCCATAAAGGAAGCTAAATCCAGGGAGAAACAAAGACCGAGGCAGGATTTGCTACAAGTAAGCCCAAAGCCTGAAGTACCAGTTAATGCTTAGTAGCCAATGTCTAGCCATCAGCGACATACAGTGGTACCTCGAGATACGAGTTTAATTCGTTCCATAACCTTGAGGCGTGGGAAACTATGAGACGCTCTGGTGGTGGTAAACTGGTGGGTCGTGTGCAGCCTGCCGATCCGAGAGATTACTCCTATCTCAAATGTTGCTCATATTTCAAAGCAAAAATGGCTCGTATCTCAAAAATCTCATGTTAGGGCACTCGTATCTCGAGGTACCATTGTATTCAGAAAAGAGACACCACCATTGGAAACATATATTAAAATAAAAAACATGAGGTTCTAAAAGCCTCATGACTTGATGGAAGATATCACATGACTAAGAATTAAAGATCAGGGGGGAAAAATAACGGGCCTTTCTTAAATGGCGCACATTGTAAACAAATGCTAATTATGTGCCGATGAGCAAATTTGATCCAGTGTCTCCAGTGGGGCCTTGACTTTCGTCTGACCTTGAGCTCAGTGAAGTTCAGAATGAGTTAGTAAACATGTAGTTGTATCATGGTAAGTATTGAGCTTTGACATCCCAAATTGTTTCTCTCCCTCCTCCACTTCCTCTTCCTCCTCCTCCTCCTTTTCTTTCTTTAAAACTGTATCCTACATATACCTTTTTTAGGCTACAACTCTCTGGAAGATACCAAGCATCCCTAATGCCCCCTCTGAATTCCAACTGACAGCATGATAAGCTGCCTTGCACATAGTAGGTACTCAAGAAACACACGCAGATAAGGGAGTGATGAATCACCAATGGTAGAATTACTTTCTCAAATATCTGTAGTTGGGTTGAGGCACTTTATGAAATGCTTAAGCTATTTTTTCTCCACACTAACATCATGGAAAAAATGTATGTGGGCTAGACATTTTCAGCATTCCCTGGACTCTGCCAGCCCCTGGCTCCCCAAAGTCATTGCCGGGTCACGCATTCACCAGAGGTCAAAGCCTGGAGAAGGCCTCTTTGAAGCTTCTCCGAATAAGGGTGTAATTTCAAGTTGCTAATAGCTCAGGAACACTTGATCTCTCTCCTTATTCTTGCCCGGATGAGTCATTTTCTCGGTAGTTTACCTTGAACTCCGCCTATTTATACACAGCAGACCAGCTGGCATGGAAAATCGTATGCATTTGTCTTTCCAATCGAAATACATTTTATATGCATTTTTTTTCCTCCCTGGACTATTCTTTTCCTCAAGTTTTTTTTTTTCTTTTTCTTTCTTTCTTCCTTCTTTTCATTTCTCTCGTGCTATTGTGTTTCCTTCAAACCAGGGAAGTTTCTTCCGGGGTGAAATTAGTCATAAATCTCCCAGGAAGGCAGGGGTCTCCACCTTTGACTGGATTCATTATATTAGAACAAAAATAACAAAGAGACCCACTGCATGGTTCCCCAAAGAACCGTCCAGAAGAACTTCCACTTTTCAGAGCCTCATTTGTTTTCTAAATCCCCGAAGAGAGATTTGACTCAGCAGAAATGAGCTTTAAGCCTTCTTCAGCAGCAGCAACGGCAGCCGCGCTGTGGATGTTGGCTCCGGGTCCGGCCTAGTTATTCAGCAGATACTGTCCCAGCCAAGCCCTGGAACAGCTCGAGCCACTGCCCCAATGCTGCCTACCAACCGTTGCCTAGGTGAGGAGAGCCGTGGCCATAAATCCCTGCCCCCTCCCCTCTCCCAAACCTGCCTGATTCATTTGTTCACATGACGCCTTCCGAGTGGAAGGTATGATCGCCTGCCTTCTGGCTGGCTCAGGCTTTCTTTCTCTTCTCTCTCTGAGTCTCTCTGTGTGTCTCTGTCTCTGTGTGTCTCCAGCCAAAGATGGATTTAGAGAAGGCACCTGCCCCCATGCATCACTAGCACCCGAGCTAAGAAAAGCTACCTCTGCTTATTTAAAGCTGTTTGGGGGTTCTTAAAATTTCCCTTAAAATTTTTTTTTCCCTGAGGGCATTTTGGGCTGTGGGCAACAGTTTGCTTTCTGGGGGTTTGATTTAAAGGTTTGCTTTATCTGACTTTCTGTGATTGTAGGAAAGGCGACTGGTTAATGGCATGTGTCCCTTGAAACAATTGGCTGCATCAGCATTGCCGTTTGTCTTAGTAGGGGCTGCCCCAACAGAATACCAGGAGCTGCCGCGCTTAAAGGAAACACATGCATTTCTCACAGCTCTGGAGGCTTCCTGGTTTGCAGACAGCCCACCTTCTTATTAAGAGAGAGAGAGAGAGAGAGAGAGAGAGAGAGAGAACTCTCCTGTCTCTTATGAGGGTACATTCTCATGACTTAATTACCATTAGTTAATTAGTTAATTAATTGGATTTTAGCATAATCATTTGGGTAGGGCACAGACATGGAGTCCTCACCATCCTTATATATGCCTTCTTTGATATTCTACTTTTCAAAAAACTTTGCCTTTTTTCCTCTATCCAAGTCTCATCCATTTCCTAAACACTGCTCCTAAATGTCCTTGTCCTGTAGTTCTGTATTTATTATTTTACTGACCTATATACATGCATATATTCGTTTGCTCAGATCTGAACTAGTTAAGCCTAGTTTCTAAGCCTCATGTAGATACACAGAAGACTAAATGAGATTTTAAACCTGCAGGCATGATTCTGGGAATCGGTGGAGACAAGAGTATGGCTCCGACTTAGGTAGTAGAATTGAACACAAACAAAAGATTTAGTCAAGCTGATCCCTTATTGCCCAAGGAGAGTTCCTTTTAAGGAACTGGGCTGAACCCAGGTATGCCGGCCAGGTCCAAACAAATTGAGAAAAACCTCTGAGTCCATGTTTTATTCTACTGCCTTTTGAAGAACTGCCACTGAGTAATAAAAGAAGATTTATGGCTGGTCAGTGAGTTCCCAGTCACTATGACTAGGAAAACTCCAGCCACTAAGAAAAACTTGCTAGCACTGTGACCTTGTTTAAAGCACCAAATCCCTCAAAATCCCAGCATCTTCCTTTACATAACGGGGATGTGCTGGAGAGGCCAACTAAACTGTGAATAAAGATGACGGCAACTGCCATGGCGGTAGCCACTCTCCAAGATGGCGCCTGATGGTCCCTACCTCTTTGTATTTCTAGCCACGTCCCTCACAGGAGGCCAGGGCTCAGCCTGTGACAAATACAAATGTGGCAGAGGTGGTGAGATGCCATTTCTGAGGTTAGGTCGTAAAAGTTTTGTCTCTGTCATGCTCTTTCTATGTCTGTCTATCTGTCTGTCTGTCTGTCTGTCTCTCCCTAGGAAAAGCCATCTGCCATGCTGTGAGCAACCCTCTGGAGAGGCCCACATGGTGAGGCACTGAGACCCTCTCCACCACAGCGAGCTCGGAAGCAGATCCTTGTACTCTGTCATGTCTTCAGATGACTGTAGCTCTGGCCAACATCTCAGAGGACAATCTTATGAGATGCCCTGAACCAGAACTACTTTTATGTGTTATAAAAGATGTATTATATAACACATCTTTAATATAATAATAACAGCACCTTTAAGGGATACTACTATATATAGCAACTTAACAAGTTATTTTAAGTTGCCAAGTTTTGGGGTAACTCATTAAGCCGCCATAGATAACTAACACAGCGACATAACAATAATAGCTCATCAACCAGGTCCCTTTCCTCCTTCATAGAGAGACCTTCATGGTGTGGCAAATGTCTACACGTGGTGGGTACAGCGATGCCAATGGAATGACTGTCCTTCTGATTCACCGTGTAGCTGTCCGAGGCGACATGATCCACTAACTCCACCACCTGTCACTTCTGCCATGTTGCCTGATGAGCTGCCACTCCTGGCACTCGACACACAAGTCTCACTGGCAGCATTCAGGCGACCAAGGCCTCTGATGGAAACAGCTGTTCTGTTTGTCTTTGTTGCTGCTGATACTGAACCACTGCACCTGGTTTGCTAGCTTGCTTCTGAGTCAACATGGTTTCCATGAATGGCATCCAGTGTTAACCCGCGAAGCCATGCCCAGAACACGCACAAGGACCGGGACCACGAGGGCCACTGACAAACTCTCATCATTCACACCTCTGCCCTGAACCACTTCTTCCATCAACCCCCATTCCTTACCTGTTGGGGATTTTTCTTACAATGTAAGACCTCGCCTTTTTCTGCTTCCCTAACGCTGGCTTTCTGTCCTTCGGGTCACCTTCAATACACAACCCTGCTGTTTCCCTTGGCCATGGGATCATTCCCTCTTGGAGCTGCCTCCACGGGTCGAGATCTGGCCATATTTGCCTTGGCACTCGGAGCTGGACTCGGAAAAATTCTAGATTTGTTGCCTGTTCTCGCCTTTTCAATGTTGCCTCTGAGTACCTGATCTGAACACGACCCAGGCTCTGCCTCTTGGCTCTTCCATATGGCCCAATGGGGACCATGTACCCATCATCAGTCTGTGCCAGTACGGCTTTTGGTCTTTTCTCCATCCTCACATTGTCTAGTTTTGTCTTGTTGCTTACGCTGAAGCCCTGTGATAATGCTGGTAGACTCTAAAGACAGACCACGGTGGTTCTCAACTGTGTGGTTGGCATTCAAATCGCTAGGAGAACTTAGAAACCATTCAGGTGCCCGGGTCCTCTCCGAGACCAATGAAACGAGAAGATCTGGGTATACAGGGCTCAGGCATGAATATTTATGAAAAGCTTCCCAGTTGATTTTCCCAAGTAGTCAGATTTTTTAAAAGCAATAATGTACAGCTATGGCTGAGCAAGTTCAAATGCTACACTTGCTAAAGCAGAACCATCTGGGGGCCAGATTCACACTGGGGTGGCCAGTGTGTGGAGTCTGAGTAGAGGGTGAATTGACAGCCTCGCGGGGAAGCCAGGGGCTTTGTTTGTGTGTCTTCCACAGGATGCTCTCTGTGGGCAGAGGAAACAGGGAGCAGGGAATTCAGAAGCCATCAGCCAGTGCCCATGCGCTCAGGGCAGCCCCGCTCCAAGAGGACAGCTGATAACCTGCAAGTAATTATATGTTTATGGTGAGCAAGCCCTTGATGAAAGATGGCGTCGCGCACATGTGGTGTTTAGAAAAAGTAGTTGTAGAGGTTTTGACTTGGCACAGAGGATCTCGAGCCACGGCTCATGGTATTTTCCCGAACATTTGGTTTGTGCACGTGGAGATTCTAGAGAGGATGAGTGTTGAAGCCATAAGAAAGGAGGACTCAGAAGCTGCCCATTGGGGGCGAATCGACGTACAAATACAGTTCTTAACCTAAACATGTCAGTGGCCATATTCCGTTTCAGTTGTTAGCTATAAATATCACTTGGGGAATATGGATTTGATCTTTCAATTAGTGTGAACAGCTGGATGCTTCAGATGAATAAAAGATGATTTGAATTACTTTCAAATGTATGTCCTGTAACACATCTTTTATATAATAATAACAGCACCTTTAAGGGATACTAATATACACAGCAAGTGCTTCCTGAATTCTAAAAAGTATTTTGACAGAGCAGTTCAAGATGTGTTAATATAGCTATTGTCACTGTTCCGCTGATTAATTAATAGGAATGGTATTGATAACTTTTAAAAGTTTTAGTTAGTTCTATTCATAAGCTAGATGCATGGGGATGGATTACACTCTATGGATAGTCTTGATTGAAAAAAGTGCATATATTGAATAAATAGTGACTATAGTCAATATATATGAATATAGACAACAGAAAATTCAGTATTTAAAATTGGGAGTTTTAAACATTTTTTCAATATTCTAGGCCAGTGATTCTCAACCTTCCTAAGGCCGTGACCCTTGCATACAGTTCCTCATGTGGTGGTGACCCCCAACCATGAAATTTTGCTACTGTTATGCATCATGATGTAAATATCTGCATTTTCCAATGGTCTTAGGCGACCCCTGTGAAAGGGTCGTTCGACACCCGAAAGGGTCGTTTGACCCCCAAAGGGTTGCCACCCACAGGTTGAGAACCACTGTTCTAGACTCATTCTGGTTGATAGTCAGGTTATGGAAAAGGGGGAGGGATCCTAGTGCGGTACACAGGGTGTGCTGATCCCTAAAAAGTACAGATCTTTCTTTTTTGTGACTTGAAGAAGAGTATCTCACAATTCAATCCATCATTTGATATTTACTAATATCTGTGCGAAGTATGAAACAAAGAACCCAGGATATATGACTTACATCCAAAGAAATGCTTTCTGGAAACCCAGAAGTCTTTAAAGATGGAAAAATAACTCATTAAAGTACTTTTTTTTTTTTTGTCTAAGGGTCTGAGCGAGAAAAGGTGACTCGCAAAGGAGACCGTTTTCTTGTCTGCGGGACACATGAAACATGGCGCCTTAGAAGAACTCCCATTCAGCGGGAAGGTAACGTTATTTGGAAATGACAGTGTCCGAAAACTAACCAAGTCTGTGGAAAACAAGCACCAGTCCTTCCCTTGGAAGGCCTTTGGGAAAATATGTCTCCAACGGTTCCCTTGGAGCCAGTATTTCAGAGACAACATAGGAACCACATGTCCTTTTTCTTCCACGTCCACTGAGGTCTACCGTGGGTGTCCACTGAGCCTGACAACCAGATTGCCCTAAAAGCGGCTGATCTCATTCCCCGTGGATGCTGAGTTCCTCTTTCCTAAAATCCTGGATGAGTCTGGAAGCTCTGCCGCTGCCCCCTGTCCAACCCTTCCCTTCCTATAGGCACCCTAAGAGGACCCACAGGGACCCACAGACCCTACTTCCTCTGAGCAAAGGACCAGCCTCTCTTGCTATCAGACATCTCCAGGAATGCGGATGCGACAGTTAGCTCTCTCTGCAGCCTCTTGTGGTTAAGATGAATAGCATTCTTTCAATTGCTGCAGATATGAAATACCTCCATCTTCGAGTCAACAATTAAAATCTCAGGGTCCATTTTTTGCAGGACATGCTGAAAATGTTTGAGTTGGGGGGGGGTAAAGCATTTTAAACTTGAGTGGTATGTCTATTGATTCTGTGTCTACACGTTGCATAGGAAGGAGAGATTATTTTTCAGTGATTCGGTTTTCCTAGGGTAGAGAAAGTCAAGACAGGTGGTATACTCTCCAAATAAAATAGTTTTTATGACATGAACTGGATACTTGACAGAGAGTTCATTTTTGTTAGTGCAAAATGGACCGACTTTGCTTCTCTCCTCCTCAGCCCCCTCATCTGGAAAATGGAGATAATCGTGCTACCTGCATGCCTGGTCCCACCCTACTTTTCCTTAGGAATTTAGAAGCAGAGCCAAAAGGAAGTGTGCTAACCTCTTCTGTGGATTTGTTTTCCCAGAAGCCTTTTCTTTCTCTTTCTTTTTCTTTAAGAAAACTCTATACCTCCACCCCCATCCACCACTACATCCCTGGAGCATTTCCCTCCATGACTCTTAGGGATATTGAGGTTCCTAACAGTATCGCCCAGCCTCCCTCTTTCACTCCTCCCTACATGCTACTCTTTTCCCTGGAGTGACCCTTTTCCTCAGCCACATTACCTGCCTCTGTCCTTTGAAGGATCAGTTCAAGTACCACCCACTCTAGGGTCCCTGAGAGATCTGTCAGATAGAGACGCTGTGCCCCCGACACATTGCCAGCCTCTGCCAATCGCGAGGACCCTCCCAGCATTCAGTGCATACCGTTGCCATAGCCCTGTCATGCTGAGCCCTAACTGTTGATTTATAAGCCCGACATGACCATATTTATAACATTATATATGTTTTGATTCTGTAGGTTCTGGCAGAGTGCCTGACCCAGGGTAAGTGTTACTAAATGCCCACTGATTCAACCAATCAACTTCATCAAATCAGTCAAATATTTTGCACATCATCTGACACTAATTATCTGCCTCTTTGGATTCCCTTTAAAAAAGTGTTACACCTCAAACAAATTCATGGGGGAAATATCCATCCACTGAGACTTCTCTGTTGAATAACCAACTGGAGGAGCTGATGTGGAAGAATGCAGGAACTCTGTGCACTGTCTTTGTGTGCTGAGCTCCCCGATCCTATGATTTTGGTGTAAAATAGGTAAGCGATAACATGGAAAGTTATTTGCTAAAATAGCCCTTACTAGATCTCAAATAGATGTGTTAAGACAGCCGATGCTACATTGGCCAGAGCGGATAGACCTATTCCTTTCAGGAAGCTGAGCTGTGGTCCAAGTTAGCTTGACCACCAGGAAGAAGACTGGTCTTCCACGGGAAACAGGGTAGGAGGAAGGCTACCATGTACCAGCAGCTTTGATTAGTTGGATTACAGCCCAAGAGGTAGGGACACAGTATTTCCTAGTTAACCTTGAAGAACTCCAATTTATGAGGGTTGAGTACATTTATTTGTAGCATCCTGTTTCTCTCTTCAAGGTGTCCCAGGTGGAAAAGTGATGGTCCTTGTACTGAGTGGAGGAAAAAGAGAGCAGCTGATGTGTATATGGATCTGCCTGTTCAATACAGCCCCAGGCATTCCTCTTATTTCCTGTCCCCTGTCCACTGAGGAAGACCGTCTTTCCTCTTATGGCCACGCTAACTAGGTCATTTTGCATCAGAGATACTCACTTCCCTTTTAACTAGTCAAATGTCGTTCTTCCATTATTTCTTTCATTGGGTCATTTTGAATAAACTATACTAATGATTTCGTTAATTAAATTGTGTAAGTAAAACGAATGGTAATTTGAGTGACCTATAACCATGGGCATTGTTTGCCCTTGTACTTGGTCATTTTGTCGAAACTATTTGAAGTAGATGCATACAGACTCTTCCCCAGAGATGATAATTCTTGTTTGATCTTCCAAAATCATAAATATCAGCAAATTCAGAGGAGAGTGTACAAGATCACATGGGTACAAAAAGTGGCATGGGAGAATTCTTCCTAGCTGGCTACTTCTGTCCAAATGAAAGGTTGGGTCTTCCCAGTTTAAAGAAACAGCTAGTTGTGGTTGGTCTTGAACATGGTATGGGGTCAAGAGGAGGGAAAGGACAGCCACAGTGATTGTGAGCTCATCATCTAAATGGAACCTTATGGGATCAGTACACATGTACAAACCACCCTGGGAAAATGGGAAAGTTCAAGCTGCAGAGTTTTCCTGTTTCGAGAACAATCATCAAAGGTTTTATCAGGCAACTGGGGTGATCTGGTACATGAAAGGAGAGTACACAGTTCTGAGGGCAGCTCAGAGAATTTGGGAGGATCTCAGAAATGAACATTTATATGTTGTTACTCTGACTTGTTGATGCTGTAGCATCAAGAGACTTGACAGATTCTACCTTCCAGCTGCAGATATACCCTGCATGGGACAGACAAGCCTGGGTGGAAGGTGGCGTGCCTGAAAGAGTATTTATTGAGTTCCTACTCTTTTAAGGACTATGCTCATCGGAAGACATGGGACCCACTGGTCCCTGCCCACATGGAAGTTGTATTCTAATTCATAGAGATATGCCATCAGAAAGAATTACCACAAAGAAAGGTAAGTAGGGAAAAGGTAGTAGAGAAGAGGAAAGTAGGTAAGGGGGTTGGAATTATGGCTGTTATTACAGATAAAATGATCAGGAAATGGGGGCGGGGGGAAGATCCTGGGAAGAGATTTCAGCTGGTAGACAGGTCTCAAGGAGGCACAGCTGGTATTTCAAGTAACAACAAGCGAGGTGGCCCCTATGACGCAGCATAGTGACCAAGGAAAGATAGAAAGAGAGCAGGTGGGCCAGAAACCATGGGCATTGGAAGTCATGTCAGGAGGCTATTATGCTCTCTACAGAGAAGATGGTGGTAGAATAATTGGACCAGCTAGGGGCTGGCATTGAAAAGAATGACATTTTCCAATTTGAGATATATTTTTAAAATTGAGCAGACAAATTGCCTTATGAATTAGGTACAAAAGGTAAGAGCAAAAGAAGAGTCAAGGCGACACGCTGCCGGGGAATCCACCAATTTGATTTGAACTCTTGCAGGGACAATCTCCACCTCGCGTCAAGGTTGGTGACAACAGAGGCAGACAGCTGGGGGAATTGAGGAGGAAATGAGTGAGACCAAGCTTCCTCCCGGCTCCTCCTGCTGAGCATTCTTTGCCAGACAAAGGGAACAGTCACTCTCTGAAGACACAGATGTGGAGTAGCCGAAATACAAGGAATATATCATTAGGGCCTCCATCCATAAAGGCGATTTTTCAAGTTGCCTCGAGCAATAGGCCAAGAATATGGTTGTGACCATTAAACAAGGAACCATGCGACGGAAAGAGCACAGAGATACGTTTCTAGGAGATAAAATGGCCGAGATTCAGATGGCCATGAACTAACAACGGAGTTGGCTTTGACCCTAGGCGTGGAATTGATCACAAGCACATAGACCCAAAGAAAATAGACCGGCAGCCTACTAAATTTTTAAGTGAGCTGTCCTGCCAAAAAAACCCTCCAACTGGCCAAAAGAGCCAGTATTTCTCAAATCCTAAGATAATCCCAAGGATCCAGGAATCACATCAACAGGAAGTGGGCTGCTCAAGTGGTCAGGCCCCAGCAATTGCATCCTTTCCAAAGTCTATCTCCCTGGAAGACAACAGACAAGGGAAACCCATTCATAGGTTAGAAGCAGGGGTGGGTGTTCTCTTGGGCGACCCAGGAGCACCTTTCACGGCCAGGACAGGTTGTCCTTGTTCTTCATGCCAGCGGCTGCTGATATGTGCCACGTACCGGTGATTTTTGCGTGTTTCACATCGCCCTGTTTGCCAAATGGAAGTTTTTTAAAATTATATTTTTATTGATTTCAGAGAGGAAGGGAGAGGAAGAGAGAGAGATAGAAACATCAATGGTGAGAGAGAATCATTGATTGGCTGCCTCCTGCACGCCTCCCTACCAGGGAAGGAATCTGAAATCTGGGTGTGTGCCCTGACGGGGAATCGAACCACTGTGACCTCCTGGCTCCTAGGTTGATGTTCAACCACTGAGTCACACCGGCTGAGCTCATATGGAAGTTTTATTTCATTTATCCAGTTCTCTACTCATGTCTGTCAATGGAAGGAAGTATCAGGCATCCTGTGTTCTTCCAGAAAGGGAACCTGAAGCAAAGGCATGCATGCTATGACTTTATCAAGATTGTGAATCATGGGAACAGGGCTGAAAGGCAAAGGGAGTGAATAAGGTAAGGAGGGAGAGCCCATATAAGGTTAATGTACTGAGTTGGCTGCAGCTAACTACATATGTTCCTTGCATCACACAGGGCTGTCTTTTGGGAAGCCATCTAAAGTGTCTGGTAGGTGTACCCAGTTGAGATGGAGGGATGGGATATGACAGAAGAAAAAGTTTTTCATTAGCTCTTGTCTCCCAGCAGTCAAAAGTTGACCCTTTGGAATTCAACACTTTCGCATTCTGAATTTTGAATACATGGGCATCAAATCCAACCTATGTTGTCCACAGGGCAAGAGAAGTGATGAGGTGGTGCCAGTTGCACCTAGATGATGTTGATAAAATCCCACTGAGTATGGTGTGATAACTGTAGACCAAACAAAGAGGCAAATGAAGCTGACTGTATATAAGAGGTGTCTAAAACACCTGAACAATACTCTTAGGATGGGGAAGAGCATACCTGTGACACAAGGAAGGAAGCGCCATTACTAAAATTCAATCAAGGATTTATAGAGATAATTAAATAAAATAATGCACAAGTACAGAATACAATCCACTCCTAATGAATGCTAAGCCATATTAATGTGAATGGAAAATATTTTGAGTGATATATATGTCATTTCCTCAAGAGAAGTAACTGTCAAGGTGCTAGCCATAGTAACTAAAAGTCTTTCTGGATTCCCCCACCCCCCACCCCTTAAAGCTTTAAGCTCTTAGAAGATTTTAGGTGATTTGTGGGGAGATAAATGGGAAATATGTAAGGAAACACAGGCAATTTTGGAAGAGCAAGGAAGAGAATAGATTTTCCTTTTTCCCACCCTTCCCCAGTAGCTGTAGATACTAAAGCTTGAGGGATGGGTCAAGGGAAGAGGAAAAAAATAAAAGATAGGAGAGACTTGGTGGATTTTGGGCCCGTGAATAACCAGGATTGGTCTTCTGACAGCACTGCACTAGTCTACTAGACATTTAAAAAGAAATAACCCCTTAGTTACTCTTCGTTTCCTTACCAGCTTGTTCTCTATCAGTCTTTCTTTTGGAAAAACACACCTTGGGAACATTTTGACTCTCTTCTTTAGCTCCCATCCCCTATCCAATCAGATTATCTTCTAGTTCTACCTTCAGGATTGGACTAGATTTTGTCAATTCCAAATAGGGAGTCAAATCTGAATTATTAAAATAGCCCCCTCCTGTCTCTTTTCTGAGTTATTGCAGTAGCCTTCTAAATGGCTTCCTCGCTTCTGCCCTTGCCCTTGTCTTCCTACATTCATTCTCAGCCCAGGAGCCACAGTGAGCCTGTCAAAACTCAACTCTATACCGCCCCTTCCCTCCGCAAAACCCTCCAGTGGCTGTCACCTCACTCCGAGTGAATTTTTATGGGATCTGGATCCATCTGGCTCCTGCCACTTTATCTTTCAATACTGCCCCTTACTGTCCTCCAACTACTCTGGCTGCTTCATCATTATTCTTCAAACTCTCCAGGGTACTCCTCCTCTGTGTCTCAGTTAACATAGTCACCCTTTCCCCAACCACTGTTAAGGTGATCATATGATTTCTTCTCCAAATGAGGACATTTGTAAGAATGAACTGAGGTGCTATTAGTATGTATTCCAGGACAAAAGAGGTACACTCCCTACACTCACCTTAATGTTGTCCTCCACTTCTTTAACTGTATCAAAGCACTTATTTCTTGACTTTTTGGTTTCAACATTTGGACTGCAAGCTCTATGAGGACAAAGGCATCATTTTGCTCATTGCTTTATCCCTACAGCCTCACTGGTGCCACTTCATAAACAGTTATTAAATGAATGAGTGAAAAAACTTGAATTGATGGTAGGATTCTAGTCTATGGTATTGGTTACAGTGGTGTGAACCAGCTGAGGACTCAGTTGCACAATCTAAGGGAAATCTATAAATATGAGAGAAATCATGATCATCCATGTCAGGGACACAGTAGAGAGTTAGAAGAACAGAGGACCCAGGATTTAGCCTTGAGGAACTCTAACATTGAAAGTTCTAATCAAGGCCATTCAATGGCAGCCAGAGCAGGAGAAAGGAAAGAGAGGGGAGTCACAGAAGATAGAAACCAGGGAAGAAATATTTCCCAGAATGGAGGCTATGCTCAACCATGTTCACCACAGTGTCAAACACTGCTGAGAGGTCTAGTAATGCAAGAAATAAAACACGCGCATCCGATTTAATAACACCAATACAGATGATTCTGCTGAACTGTTTTAAAGAACCTGAAGAGAAGAGAGAAGACATTTAAATAACTCTGGGTATTTCATTTTACTGAAATCCATGTCTGAGGTCAGCTGGTTGGAGGGCCCAGGGGAACCACAGTCATGGAAGACAGACATGGGTTGTGCCAAGTGAACCCAGAGTTGGCATCTCATTCATCCCTTTCCCTCCCAGTGACTCGTGTACTTAACCATCTCAAACCCTGACCTTAGGACACATGAACGTTTGGCCCTGGTTTTCTCTATGTGTGGAACTTTATTTTTATTTTCTTATTTTTGCCTTTTTATTGAATTTATTGGGGGTGACACAGGTCAACCAAATTACATAGGTTTCAGGTGTAAAATTCCACACACAGGATCTGTACCCTGTAGTGTGTGCTCACCACCCCGAGTCAAGTCTCCTTCCATCCTCATTTATCCCCCTGCACTGTGTTTAGAACTGCAGATACAATGACTTGGGTATCTTTTCATTTAAAAATACGGTTTGCTTATTTTGCTATTCCTAGTTGGATAAAGTTAACAATTTTAAGGGGTTTGTTTTTTTCTCATTTTCTCCCTTTAAGCTCTTTTATTTCCTCACTGTCTCAATAAACATCCTTGTGTTTATGACTAAGGGGATGATTCACTCCTCCAGGGTAGTAGGTGCCAAAAGGCTTCACATTGTTTTTCTTTACCCAGCACTCGAAAACTAACAACTTTCAGGCCGTTTATTGAAATAACTGGTCAACAAAGAGCAAAAATAAATCCAAGCCAGCACATTCACAGTCACACAGGTTATGTGAATAAAAGGATCATCAGGCACAAGAGTTCAAGAAGATGGTATTGGTTCCTGCAGCTTTAGAATTCTATTCATTAATAGAGTAATTCTCTAGTTCCCAAATAAAACCTACAAGTGTAATGTTCTTGCTATGTGGCTGCTTACATGAAGGTAAAAGATTCTCCAGGTCTAACAGATTCTCATGTCTTCTTCTAATGAAATGAAAATATGCTATTCTATGGAGTTACTTCTAGTCAAGTTCCAGCCGAGGTTACATTTACTTTAAAAATGATAATAATAACAAGCCCAACTCTACTTCCTGTTCCTCAGGATAAGCACATCAACAATGTGGGAATGCAGGAAAGTAAAGAGAAAAAGAAAACTATTCACAGGCAGAGAAAATCATGCGATGCCAGTAACAGCGCGTTCATGGATAATGACACCCAACACCACCTTTTTTGTTTTTAATGTTTGTATTGATTTCAGAGAGGAAGGGAGAGGGAGAGAAAGAGAATGAAGCATCAATGATGAGAAAGAATCATTCATTGGCTGCCTCCTGCAAGGCCCACACTGGGAATGGAGCCCACAACCCGGGCAGGTGCCCTGACCAGGAATTGAACTGTGACCTTCTGGTTCATAGGTCATGCTCAACCACTGACCCACGCTGGCCGAGGCCACCTCTTTCTCAAAGGGGTGGAATCTAGTGAACAAAATAAACTGAAGAACAAAATATACCCAGGGATATGGAAGCATGAAAGAGACTGATGAATCTCAGAGAGAAGGGGACAAGGAGTGGGAGGTGGAAGAGATTAATCAAAGAATTTGTATGCATATATGCATAACCCAGAGACACAGAGAATAGTGTGGTGAAAGCCTGGGGAGGGAGTAGAAATGGGGTGGAGGGGGTCAATGGGGAAAAACATGAACATCTATAATACTTTCAATAATAAAGATAAATTTTTAAGAAAAAGACACTTTCATATAATTAAATTAAAGGGGGGGGGGGTAATTGGTGAAACAGTACTGACAGTGATAAGACTGTTGCAGGGGCTTTTTGGAGATGATCATGGGGAATGAGTTCCCCATCCCCATTCTGTATGGCACAGTTTGGAGACAAAAGACAGGCCATGTCATGCAAGGTCATGTGATAAGTGACAATGGAATGGAATAGTCCAGAGACGGTGTCCTTCAGTCTGGGACAGACAAAATGAGTAGGACTGAAGTGTGAGAAGACAAAAGAGGGACTTTTAGAACTGCCTGAGTGAGCCAGCTTGGACTGGTCCCTTAAACCCTATGGCAGATCCCTCCATAGAGGGAGTCTGAGGGTCACGTAGAAGCGGGTGGAATCTTTGTGATGATCAGGTCTAGGCCCACATCAGCAGCTTTGTGATTAGGTTTCATGCACTGATTTGCTTGTCCCTGTGCTGGTTCGGGTCCAGATGACCTTTAATGACAGCATTCCTTTCTGGGCCCCTCCCACTCAGCAGGTCACAGCTCCCTGTGGGCGTGGTTTATTAGCCCTAACTCCCTGGATGGCAGCTCTTCCTCCACATATGCCTGGCGAACAGGTCAGTTATTATTTTTCTAAGATAGTTCTAGCCTTCACATCGAAGCCGATGCCTCTTTAAAAGGGAGGAAGAGAAGATAAAGGGAATACAAATCTTTGTCCAGTTCAGAGGCGTTGTAGTCGCTTTGAGAGAAATCTTCAGTCTTGTCTTGACACATGTGTAGCATTCTGCTTTGTCCCAAGTTCTCTTATCCATTTAGAGAGGAAGGAGAATAATTTGCCTGATTGCGAAAAGCAACAAAGAGCACAGTGTATTTGCATCCGGTCATCTTGCCTGTGCGGGTATAAATAACCCAATAATTTTAGCCCGGGGGTGGTGGGTTGAGTTTCTTATAAAGCGGCGACAGGTGGACAGCATGTTCTAGCGATTGACCTGGGTCTACCCAGGCCCCATAAATTTCTAACGATCATTTTAAAGGCGGTGGAATTTTTGACTGGCTCCGAGACAGCTTGAGAGGAGAGATAAACTATGTGTCTCACGGTTTTTTTAAAAATAAGAATTTAGTGCTGAAGTGCTTTGTAGTGCAGGGTGGGATGAGAAAAATAGCCTTTTTTTTTTCAAGCTGGCTTCGATGTTCCTATTGCTTAGCAATGCAATGCAATGCGAATCTAAAAGCTTACCAAAATGATTATTCATTTTTTTTTAATGTTGATTCACTTGGGCTGAATAGCTTTTTTGTTGGATCCTGCCTTCCCCCCCTCTTTTCCCTAGGATTCGAGGGCCAAATGTAAAAAAAAAAAACTAAGTTTGGAATTGGGATATAAAAGGGAAAATATGCAGATAGGTTTCTGGCACCAGCCGCCTCGGCAATGCGGGCCAGGGAGGGCCTGAGCATCGTGTTCGGAATACTTGGATGGGGACCTAAATTGCAGAGATGCCTACCTCTGGGAACCAAAGCACCAGGCAAAGGAATCTGCCAGCCCTTGGGAAAGCGTCTGAGCGTGGCCAGCGATGTTTCTCCTGCGGGTGGGAGCCGGGCCGCTCCGCGTTTGCCCACCCACATCGTCATGTCCCACACACACCATCACACACTTTGCTGGGCCCTGAACGGAACGAGAACTGGGCAGGGCCCTCTTCTCTGGCAAGGCTGCGAACTCATGATGAGGTGCTTTCTGCCTTTTTGGAAGCGGCGAGGTTTGGTGGTTTATACAGCTCATCTGAGATTTAGAAGCGGCTCATCTTTTGCAGGGAGGGCGGGAACCGTGTGTCCTGTCTGTGGCGGGGAGGGCTCTGGGTTGAGGGTGAGGGCAGGAGGCAGCAGGCAAGCGGAGTGCTGTCCTGGTTGCTTGACACGGACTTGAATTTGTACTGTGACCTTGAGAAAAATTCACCTTTCAGTGCCTTGGATTCCCAGTTTGCAGAATGTCCATGGTTTCTCTGAACAAAGCTTGGGGAACAACCGAAACCGGTTTGGCTCAGTGGATAGAGCGTCGGCCTGCAGACTGAAGGGTCCCAGGTTCGATACCGGTCAAGGGCATGCATCTTGGTTGCGGGCACATCCCCAGTGTGGGACGTGCAGGAGGCAGCTGATCGATGTCTCTCTCTCATTGATGTTTCTCTCTATCCCTCTCCCTTCCTCTCTGTAAAAAAATCAATAAAATACATTAAAAAAAAAAGCTTGGGGAACAAAGCATGGCTTAGCTGTTACCTCTATTTACCCTCTTCTACCTCTGGATGGGGGCGGGGGGAGGGAGGGGTGGAGGTGGCAGTCAAGTACATGATACCAGAAGAAGACTTGATTTTTGGGTGGTGAACATGCAATGCTCTATACAGATGATGTACTGTAGAATTGCACACTTGAAGCTCATATCATCTTATTAACCGACGCCACCTCCAATAAATGCAATCAAATTTTAAAAATGTGATCAACAATGGGTGTTTATTTTCTCTTCCTGTTTGTTCTTTGCTTCCCCCCCGCACCCCCCCCTCCTCCCAAGCCTGGCTTTCGGGGCCTAGTTTGGGGAGGAAGGCAAGGAACCACATGAAACAAAGGGATGGGGGAAGGTGCGGTGCCAAGTTTAGAACCCACTCAACCCCGTGGGCTCGGAGTTTTCAAGCAACCTCCTGCCTCTTGAGCTTTGAGTTTGTTTATTCTTGGCAAGAGGAAGCTTCCTGTTTTGAAGAAAAACAACTTATAAAAATGCTTGAAAAGGCTTCTTGGACATCAAAACACCCTTCCCCAAGAATACTGTGATGATTTAACATGTAAATGAATCAAAACAATGTGAGGAACATTTCCTATAAAGTATGTGTGGGTTTTAAAAATTAAGGGGAGAGCGCTCAGCTAAACATACTTTGATTACTGAAGATCAAAAGCATTGGAAAACTTGTCTGAGAGGTTTGCTAAGTTTAAAATGAGGCCAACCCAACCACTCTCGGCTGAAAGGCAAGCAAACAATTTACTATTAAAAGAGCGCATGGGCTGATTACTCTTCAGGCTTGTGACTCTTGCAGCCAAAATCATCTTTTGAAGTGATCGCAATAGTTCTGGTGAACAATCTTAGGACCAGAGTTCCCAGCTTATCCGCAGAGGTGGGGGGTGATCAAGGCCAGGTTCACTCATCCTCAAGGTCCATCCGTGAAGATGTGATGGTCTCCGTCACTGCTAGTTGGACGGGTGGTTTTTGTCACGTGGTAACAACTCATCTGTCAAATCTCAGGCTCCTATATCCAGATATCGAAGGCAGCTTCTTGATTCAGAAGCTCAGAAGACTGTCTTTCTGCTGGGGTGTATCGGTCTGCAGATGTATCATTTCTCCCAATCAGGATTGTGTAAGTCCATGGATATATCGGGGAGCATATACATTCCAGATAATCTCAAACAGGTGTACTTATTTTAGGCGTACTTATTATCAATTTAACTCCGAATGCTTCATCCTTGGTCTGAATTTTTTCTTCAGACATCCACAGCCATTTGATAGCCACTCAGTTTCATCTTCCAGAATTTTTTCCAAAGCTTCCTGAGATGCTCAAACCAGACAGGTGGTCCCAGTGTGCCTGGGGGCACAGTTCCATCCGGGAATCTCCCTGCACAGCCCTCCTGAACATGTCTGCTGTTTTTCTCCTCTTTGGGTCTTCTACTGCCCAGGTCTCATATCTTCTCCTCGTTACCAATTACTTTTGAATGCGCATGTGAACTACTGAATACATATCATCTGAATGCAAGAGAAATTCAGAGAGAAATACTTGACGCATTGTCAATCTCATAGTCTCTTTATTTTACCTTCCTATTTGATTGACAGTATATCAGGGTCTAAATATCTAGATTGGAAATCATTTTCCTTTAGAATTCTAAAGGCATCACTTTAGATGATGTGTGTGTGTGTGTGTGTGTGTGTGTGTGTGTGTATTATAGGCCCAAAGCATGAATTCGTGCAAGGGTGTGGTCCGGCCAGCCTGGTCAGGGGAGGGGACATGGTCCAGGGGACAATTTGCATATTAGCCTTTTATTATATAGGATACACACTGATTGGCCAGATTATTATGCGTTCAGAGATCATAATAATCTGGCCACTCAGTGTATATCTATATTTAACTATAGCTATCTATATTGACTCTTGATCAAATATATCTATATACCTACATCTATATCTACATCTATACACCTATATCCATATCCATATCTATCTATTTATCTATGTATTAAACTACAGAGATAGATACATAGGTAGGTAGGGAGTAGGGAGGAAGATAGATAGATAGATAGATTGATTTGGTCTAGGATCAATTGTGTACATGATCTGGATGTTTGCAGAAAAAGTGAGATTTGCGAAGGACTTTGACGAGTAAGTAACATTTCCTTCCCCGTAAGTCGTGAAAGCACTAAGGAAGAACACCACAGACAACAAAAGAGATGTGAGAACGTTCGTGGAGAATTCTGGAAGCAGGGGATGTGGCTAGGTTTGTTTGGGGTCGGCTGAGGTAGTAGGCAGCACTGGGAACAAGGACTATGACATGCACATTGTGATTGGACAGAGATAGGGAGAGAAGAGCAGAATCAAGAGGATTCTATAATTTTCAGATTGGAAGCGTAAGTGGGCATCTAGCATTTCATGAAACCTCTGCGGGCATTGTTGGCCCATCTTTTGCAATGGATGAGTGTTTCCTTGATGCACTAGACTCGATGTAGCGGTTAAGCCCTTAGGTAGAGGTGATGGGGAAGATTCCAGATTGCTTGGCCGAAAAATGACAACCATTTTCCTGTCTAAGTCCCTTTTTCTGCAAACATCCCAGATCACGTACACAATTGATCCTAGACCAAATCTAGCTTTTAAGCTCCTGGATCTCAGGGAAGGTTTGAGAAGCACAGGAAGGAGGGGGAGAGAGGAAGGAAGGAGAAATAAAAAGGCAGAGAAAGAAGAGAAACAGAAAAAAACACACACAGTCATGACATCATCGCTGTGTCATAAAACGGAGCGCTCCGTCTGCAGGAGTCATTTCTGCTCTATCTCAACGGGGAGACGTAGGCTGGGCTCTTGGGGTCGCCGGCTAACATGTCTACCAGATGGATCCTGGGTTTGGTGGCCGGAGGGGGAGCGTCCCACCTCGCGTTTAAGACGCAACAATGCATTATTAAACCTGTTTGTAACACAATGTGCGCGATGACATCATGTCCCCAGGTGTGTATGACCTCACCAGAAATGCGTGCCCCGCTGCGCAGGAAACACGGGACTCGGGGATACAGTGAGCTAATGCCTTATAAACAGCCATCCTCGCCCCACTCCTCTCCTCCTCTCACATCCAAAATGCTCTTTCAAAGGGGAAGAGAAAACATCTTTCAGGCAATCCCGCTTCAAAGGCTGTTATAAAAATGTCGAGCCATCAGCATCTGAAATGAATGAAAAATGCACCTGGCCTCTGGTTTTATCAGGAAATAAAAGCCACTGCAAATTGAGAACAGTAGGACAGCGATGCAGGGAATTGGTGATGCTGGTGATAGAAAAGCAGAGTCTAATGAGACAGCGAACGCAGAAATCAGCAAAGGCAAGAAGAGGCTGTCAGCTCTGAGCTGGATGCAGGGAGTATGGCGAGTCTACTAGGCCGGAAGGAGAGACGTTGCTGCTACCCAAGATGCCATCAGAGGCACAGAGAGAGGTGCCCTCACCTAGTCTCCCCTTAAGTACACCCTCCTATCTTCTGGAAATGTTTCTTTCCCAAGGTCTGAGCCCAGTAGGAAGCCAGCTGACTTTGGAGCCTGGGAAACGCAGCCCGCAGGAGGTCGGATTTCCTGCAAAGCAGAGCAGGTGAGGATGAGGAACAGCGCCGAGGACAAACAGGTCCAGAGCCAGCACATCTGGGAAGGAAGCTCGTTATTGTCTGCAGGACCGCCACTGATGTGCGCACAGTGAGGAATGAGGATCCATCAGATCCGAGATTAGAAGGGGAAGAATTAAGAGCTAATTGGAGCTGAACAGTGTAGAAGGAACCAGCTCTACCTCCTTCAGAGCAAATAAGCCTACCCGGTATCAGCCATGACTTTTGCATTATTACCCACTGCTAAAATTAAAGAGACAGCAGCAACAGAAAACATTCTTTGGGTAGGAAACATTTAAATTTGTGTTTGGTAGGCATTGTAATGGTTGATGTTCTTACTCTAAATAACCCTAATCTCCACTCCAGAGGCATTTATTTATAATTCAATCAACTCGCTGCTGGGTAATCATATTGTTTTCACAGGCCAGTCCCCTTCCCAAGCACTCCTACTGCAAGACCGAAGCAATTTCTGTACAAGTGATATTCGACAGTTGACGGTTGAGGCAATGTTCTATTATTAACCAAAGTGTAATCAGTTCATTAAAAAAATACCTCAACTGAATAGCATGCAACTTAATACAATCCACCAAGATGGAGAAATCCATGCTTTCTCACAACGGGGAGCAAAATTACAGTGCAGGGAAGCTGGAAAGCAGAAGATGCCAGCTGGCAGGGCGGCGAGTGTTTCAGATTACCGTGTGTTTATGACCTCTGTGTTCTAGAAAAAAAATTAATTAGATTATGCTATTTGAGAATCTCGGAATGCCCTGGCGCTGCGCCAGCTTGATTAGAACCACCCATCTGATGTTTAATTAAACTGGTTTAAGTTTCACCTGTGTGTTGTTGTTTTTTTGGAGCTTTGAAAAAAAGGCACTAAATGTAGGAACTAATAAATAATGGTGGGATGCTGAGATCCTTTCGGATGGCAATATTCAGTGTAAAAGTATGGACTGTTCCAGAGCTTCCTGTACATGGACATGAGATGAAACAGTACCCTTCCTTCAAGAGTATGCCATGTGGACCCGAGCTGGTTTGGCTCAGTGGATAGAGCGTCCATCTGTGGACTGAAGAGTCCTGGGTTCGATTCTGGTCAAGAGCGCATGCCTGAGTTATGGCTTGATTCCCAGTAGGGGGTGTGCAGGAGGCAGCTGATCAATGATTCTCTCTCAGCATTGATATTTCTAACTCTCCCTTTTCCTTCCTCTCTGAAATCAATAAAAATGCTTTTTTGGTGTGTTTTTTTATAAAGATTATGCCATGTGAGAACTCTGATTGCAGAGAAGTATCAAGCTGTTTTGGAAAATTCAGATCATTCTCCAATAGGGTGTCTATACTTCTGGGTGGGGAACAACTGAAAACATTTCTTCAGTCTAACGCTCTCCCAACTGAGCTATTTCGGCGGCTGTGCAACTGAAAACATTTCAATCGCAAGTCAATGCCCTTTGAAACAGTATCGATGTGGAGAAAAATCACTGGCAGAAAATTAAAATTCAGCACAATCATTTTACCTAACTGACACCCACTCCCATATTCGGCTGACTTCACCATAGAATGCAGCTCACCCATCCCTCCATTCATTCGACAGATATCAACAGGTTACCTAATTTGTGGGTGTGCTGGGGACACACAGCAGAGAACAAAATAGAAGTCCCTGCTTCTGTGGACCTTGACATTGTAAAGGAGATCGATTTTGAGCAGAGCAGCGAATATGAAATATGTTCAATGGTTATAAGAAAGGAAAATCAAGAAACAGGAAACAAGGCCTTGGCCCTGAATAAAGCGTGTGACTGGCTTCTATGAGGCACAGAAAGGCTGAGTGTGGCTGGAGCACAGGAACAAGAGAGTGATGTGGCCCAAGGAAATGCGCTTGGATCTTGCAGGCCTGCAGGTCCTGGCATTGACCGAGTGTGGGAGGAAATCAGTCGGGGTATTAAATGGTGAAGTGACGTGATCTTATTCACGGTTTAGCAGGATACCTCTGGCTTTTGTGTGGAGACCAGATGGAAAATTTTGTCTGGTTCTGGTGGAGACATGCCGGGAGGGTATTGCTAACCTGACATACTGTCTTTGGACATTGGTATTTGATTCAGTGAAAAAGAAAAAATCATCAAGGTGGTGGTTTACTGCCTCTAGGCTAATGATGAGAGGATGTATCAGGTATCCCTGAGGGCAACAGAACCAGTAGAAGATATATTAATACATAGCACTATATTAATAATATCAATTACCATATTTTCTGGCATATAGGCCAACTGTTTAACTCAGGAAAATCTTCTCAAAAGTCGGGGGTTGTATTATATACCGGCTGTCGTATTATAGGGCGAGTATATCCCAAACTCTCTCTCTCTATATATATATATATATATTTTAAATATATTTTATTGATTTTTTTACAGAGAGGAAGGGAGAGAGATAGAAAGTCAGAAACATCGATGAGAGAGAGACATCGACCAGCTGCCTCCTGCACGCCCCACCGTGGAGATGTGCCCACAAGCAAGGCACATGCCCCCAACAGGAATCAAATCCAGGACCCCTCAGTCCACAAGCCAACCCTCTATCCACTGAGCCAAACAGATCTAGGCCCAAACTCTATATTTTAACTGGAAAAGTTGGGGGTCATCTTATACACCCAGTCATCTTATATGCCAGAAAATACGGTATATATAACATAATATATTCATTATATATAAGTAATTATATATAACACATTATGTTAAATACATAGGGTGTCCCCAAAAAGTGTATATACACTTTTAACTAATAACTCACTTAATTTTGAAAATGAGCTGTATGTTAATAAACACTGACTTTATCATCGTTCAAGGTGAGGATACCTTTTGGGGGCACCCTCTATGTATATGGAGAGAGAGAGAGAGATCTGTAAGCACAATTGGCTTTTGCAGTTATGAGCTGCCTAGGCAGGTCCTGATCTGTGGGGCGGGCTAGCAAGGAGGTCAGTGCGTAAACTCTCAGGCCAAAGTGATGTTCCAGACCAGCGGTCACCAACCTTTCGGACCTCACAGACCACCAGTGGAGCAAAATGACCGTGTGTTGGGAAAGGTTCCAGATTGCTTGGCCGACAAATGGACAGCGATGCAGGAAATTGGTGAGGAATGATGATGGTGTACTCGGCAAACTGTTTTAATCTGATCCTTCCATTTTGGAAACTTTTTAAAACATAATTTTATTGATGTACTTATTGCTCCTCTCTATTTCTCTATTCTTTCTGGTCCTTCCACCGGTTGGTGACCGCTGCTCCAAACCACAGGTGGACTGCCTTCTTCCAGAGGCAAACCCCAATTCTGCCCTCCAGGCCTTTCAATGATTGGAGCAGAGAGACTCAACACCTGGGAATCTCCATTACATAAAGTCAATGACGGTAGATGTTCATCATGTCACAAAATATCCTCGCACCAACATGCAGATGAGAGTTTGGTTGAGTGACCGGCTGCCATCACCTAGCCCAGCTGACACATACGTCTAATTATCACAGATGAGACACCAATGATAAACCAATGGCTTTGGGTAGACTATGGCAACTCTCTCTACCTTCTGCTTTTCAACGTGCTCTTTTGAAATACAGTGGAACCTCGAGATACGAGTTTAATTCGTTCCGTAATTAAACTGAGGCATGGGAAACTATGAGACGCTAGAGTCAAGGTAAACTGGTGGGTCGTGTGCAGCCGGCCGATCCGCACGATTACGCCTATCTCAAATGTTGCTCGTATTTCAAAGCAAAAATCGCTCGCTCGACTGCTCAAATCTCAAAAATCTCATATCTCGAGGTACCACTGTATGTAGACAGCCTCAGATTTGGATTGTCTATCTGACAGCCTGTAGACAGGTTCCAAATGACAGAATATCCATTCGGAGGGCTGAACTTGGTCTTGTTTGTGAACCTGATGTTAGTTAGCACTGGGAGCCAGGCTTGTACCTCGAGATGTACCAATGCCAAAAGGGTGAATCTGAGCCACAAACAGCAGCCACCTGGATCACGTGTCCAACTCCATGGCCACTGCCACGATCAGCCCTTTCATTCAGGAAGAGTGGTACTACCCGGTCTGCTGTGTCCCGAACTCCATACTCAACTGCCCGTTTAAGAACAAAACAGTGCTTGTGCGACTCTGTGCGGGTCGTGGTAAATTCTAGGCATGAGGAATAACAACCACCCAGTTCATCCCAGTGACCCCAGTGACCTCTGCTCGGTCAATATTTGCAGAGGGACTGGGTGCCAAGGCATGCCTGGAGTTTGTGCCACGTGGTGACATTGCCACCGCTAAAACGGCGCTATTACAAACTTTATCTTGGAGAACTCCCGGGAGGTGGTGAGGTGGCTCTGAACCTAGGAAGCTGCTATTGGCCAAATTATGTGCTCTTGGAGAGGAACATTTCCTGCGTAATATTAAAAAAAAAAAAAAAGAAAGAAAAGAAAAGAAAAAGGCAGAAAAGGCCCAGCATATGACTAATATAATAAGAATGGTCTCGTCTTCTCCGGCAGAAGAAAGAAGTCAGGTAGAGAGCTTCGCAACAATCCCTGGTCACAAACCTCACTAGACAACCAGGTCATTAACTAACCACACGCATGTGGCTCGTGGAATGGAACATCCCAGAACCCTGAAACCACAGGCATCTATCTGCTGGATTAAAGGAAGCATTTGCACAGGCCCGGACAGAAAAAGGATGTGGTGAACGTTCAGACGGGGGGGGGGGGGGGGCTGATTTACAGGCAGAAAGGTGCAAGGTTACGGGACACACGGAACGGGAGGGATCAGGCTTCTCCTGGCCACGCCCTTCCACGCCCCACTGTGGTTTCTAGGAAGACACCGGAGGGTCCCCTTTGCCAGGACCAGGCCAGGACTCGGTCCCCTGTCACCTGAGCCGAGATGCTTCAGGAACGGCCGTGACAGCCCCGGGTTTGGTTCCCAGCCAGGCCCGGGTGGAACGCTCTCTTCCTGTTTAGTTGAAAAGGAGAAAAAGGAAAGGCTTACCTGTTTGCTTTCGCTAGCTATCTGAAAGGTCAAGAGGTAGAGGACATTTCCCTCCGCAAATAAGCCCTGGAATGTATTTGCGCGCTGACGTCTCCCGGGCAGCGGCTGCTGCTGAGCCACGGGTTCCGCTGCTCAGGAAGGTGAAATCGGGAGTTCTTTCCTGAAAGGAAAAAAACAGAAAGGGCAGCTTTATATTTATAAGCTCACATCTGGGGAATGCAGGGGCATCTTTCACAAGTTACTGTGGGCTAGGATCACCCTTGGATGGGGTGGGGGGCGAGGAAGGGAGTGGGAGGCACCCCTTGGCACAGGAAGAGTTCAAGTTTCCCTCCAGGGAAATAATAAAATGAACCGACGCTCCTTTCAAGGCCACGATGACACTCCATAAACCAACCTGTCCTCCGTGAAAGACTCTTCATGCAATTATGGTTTTTTTTTGTTATTTTATTAATGTATTACAGGTATACATATCTTCCTATTACCCTCCCCCACTCCCAGACATACCCTAACCCCGCAGTGTCTTGTGTCCATTAGATGTGCTTATCTGCATGCACGCAAGTCCTTTGGTTGATCTCTTATCTCCCCCACCTCTCCCCAGCCTTCCTGCTGCAATTTGAGCAATTATATTTTTACTTTAGAATGATGCAAAACTGGGTAACCTATTGATGATGTAGGGCTGCCCACAAGGTCCCTGCCTACCCCACCCCCAACCCTTCAAGGGATAAGGCTCCTGTCCATGGAACTTTGCAGAACGTCCTCAGAGAAACCCCTTTCGTGCTGACCCAGGGGTGGAGGTGAGTTTCTGGAGGAAATGACATTGGAATTGGGGCCGTGAGAGGCGAAAGACTTGAACAATAGAGAAAGACAAACTCTGTGTATCTGTGCCCTGCCTGAGTTCATCTTCTGAGATTCTAGGGTTTTCCAGTTACTGAAGAAAATGAGCTGGCAGCCTCACGCTTCCTCCTGAGGATTCTAGGACTCCGCTCAGTACACTTCAGAAGTATTTGAGGGTTTATCTTTCTCATGGTCGCTTTCCTATCATTTCTTGCTTCCACTGAATTTTCCATTTCTTAGATCTCATGGTCTCCAGCTATTTCTCTCTCTCTCTCTTTCTCTTTTCTCTCTCATTTCTCTCTCTTTGCCCTACAGGCCTCCTCTCTTTAGCTTCTCAAAACACCACCATTATAAGGCTATTGGATGTCCGGATTTTAAGGTGCCCATGGAGAGTTGCAGGACAGCATACAATTGGCAACATGTCAAAAATGGTATCAGATATCCCTCACCCAATCGCCCAGGTCCTGTGAGACGTAGGAAATACCTTAGCAGCCATCCTAGTAACCCAGGGCCACAGCTAGAGGAAGGCCTGGTTACGCTAAAAAGACCAACTGGTACCTGGTGTGGTTCTCTCTATAGCTGTGACAGAGGCATGACTCTGCCGAGTCTTAGCAAGAAGCTTGTGGGATCCTGGCAGACCCTCTCCCGGAGCCAAGGTCAGCTCTGGGGAAAGATGGGGCAGTCACCGTCAGAGCACTTGAGCCGGCACCCAGCAAGCCTCTTCCTGCAAACTGTGCCGGCACGGAAGTGACTGGGAGCTCTTCCGGTGTGTGGCCAGTTTGATGCGGTCCATACATGATGAAGCCATATAAACAGCCAGTTCCCAAGTGGATGATGATGGTGTAACGTTCTCTCGGGGCGAGACTGGATTGTAGCTGGTTGTGTTGCCTCATTATTGGAATCTGGTCCAGAATGCTGATTGCCCCTATAAATCCCGCAGTCACCCCCAGGAATAGCATGATCCACCAAAGAGAAGCCTTTCAGAAGTTTCCAGGGTTTCGAACACCCCATTTTCTAGCACCACCTGGGAAAACCAGCAACGCCGCAGGGCTTCTAGGGGCCTTGGGAGTGGACACATGTAGAGTGGACAGCCACGAAGGCCTTTTCAGACACATGGACGGCACAGGCAGGGCCGAGAGTGCTCTCTCCCCTCCCAACGGAGAAGAAAACCCCAAGGCAGTTCAACATAAAGGAAAAATAATACCCCACTCCGGTGAAATCCCATCCAACTGGGGCCAGGGCCCAGTTTGCAATCCTTCCCCCTTCCTGGTACCCCGCCAGCTGCCGTCGACACCCCCCCAGGATGGATTCTTTTTCCAGCGCAACAAATCCTCAATTCACAGCAACAGAAGCCCTGCTCCTGCCGTATTTTCCCAGCATCCTCCAAAGGTCTGAATATGCTGGAAACCCAAGAGGTATCCTTTGCAGACGTGAACGAATTTTCACCCGACTTTCAGGAGGCTGGTCCGGATCGGTCCCCTCCGCGTGGCGCGTCCCTGCTCTGCACCATGTTCCCGGGGACTTCAAAGAGAGGGTCCCCGGAGATGGACCATTCTGCTCTGTTTCAACCTCTGTGTTTCTGACAACAGTCACGCGCAAAAGCCAATGTCTCATCTATGTAAGGATCTAAAACCATGCAGCTTTTTTTCTTATTTGCTTTTAAAGATCGTCTACAAACAAACAAACAAAAACGCTACAGGAAGCCACGACAGTAATGGTTATCATGTTATTCATATGCAACATCTGGGTTTCTAGGGACTCTGCCAGCAGGCACACAAGTGTTGCTAAGGCCCGAGGCACAATTAAATCTCGACTCCGGGTTAATGAAAAAATACAACCACACTGAACACAGTTCTTTAAGTTGGAGTTGGAGTCTGTTTCGTACAAATGTTGGGACTGAACCAAAGCTAGCTAGCCAGCTAGTCCATGTTAAGAAATGAGATGTTTTCCAATTGGATAAAACTATACAATAGACTCGGTGTTCAATATGACAAAGACTCGGAATGAAATACTCGGTCACCCACATAATTCCCAGACTCATCTGGGGAGTCCCGCTCCCCGGAATTTCTCCTGTGACCCTGGCCTTGTAGCTCCCAGGCCTCCTCCCTTTCCCAGTGTGACCATTTGCCAGGCCTGTTCGCAAAGGGAATGACAGAAGAATCGGGGATCGAAGAATGGGGCACTCTGCCCTCTGCTGGTTGCCTGGGGGCAGGTGAGTTGGCCTCCTCGACCTCTATTACTTCATGGGGATTAGCCATTCTTTGTGCGCAGGCAGGGACTTAGATAAGATGAATGATGGAGTTCCACTTTATGTATTCTTTATCTGCTTTCCCTTAAAATAGTGTCATGAATCAGCCAAACTGCTCTGCTGTGGACACAGGACGTACGTACACGCACAGGAGGAATGAAACCATTGTTACATCCCGTGTAATTTTGCTTCCACCCGTTTATTTTTATGTGAGCAACTTGATAGGTTTTCAGTTATTGTTGTTGGTAGAATTAACTCCCTTGGAGCCGAGAAACCTGGTTCGTTTGGTCCTTCTAGCTGTTGTCTAGCAGCTTCTAGAAGCTTCTCTCAGGTCCCTGACACATGGCCCCCTCCACAGGCCCTTCTAAAGTCTCTGATCCCCAAAAAGTCCCAATCCCTTTTAAAGGCTTAGGTGATTCCACCAGGCCCACCCACATAAACCTTTTGATTACTACCACTGATAGGGACCTTGATTGTATCTGCCAAGTCCCTTTTGCCAATAATACAATAATGGGAGTCAGATCTCATTAGATTCACAAGGTCTACCCGCACTGAAGGGTAGGAGATTATTCAAGAGCAAAGGTCACTGGGGGCATCTTCACATCCTGCCACACCCTCCTCTCCTTCTCTGCTGGGTAAACCACTATTCACCACCCAGGAGGCCATGTAGATGCACCTCCTGGATTAAGCAATCCTGACATTCTCAGGCTGAGCTGCTGGCCGGGTGCTCACCGAAGGTTCCTGTTTATCCCAATACTATTATACTTCCTTATCACATCATGTTATACCTCTCTGTGTATGTATCTGTCTCTGTGTATGTATCTCTCTGAATTAAGATGTAAGAACTGGGATCCTATGGGATTCTCAGATTCCCCGTGCATACTACAGATTCCATGTTTGTGGAAATTGCGTTCTGGGTGTAAGAGTGAGGGCATAAGGTCAAGTGAAGATGAATCCCTTTGACCTTGGACATCCCTGACTAAGGCCCTTCATGCCAATGGTATGGACACAGGATTCAAATGCAAACCTTGGACTGCTCTTCACGTTCATCCTGCGTTCACACTGGCTCATAAAGAACTAGATTCTGGGTCATATGAGAAAGCATTCTCAGCAAAATGAGCGGAAAGATGCTACAGAACAGGTGTCATTTTTTTCTCACTATAAAATGTAACCGTTATTTTGTGTCTGCTGTGCAAACGAATGTCATAGAAGAATGAAAAAGAGCCCCATTGGCATCAGTCAAAGAACTTCAGAATGGCCGTTAGCTACCCGTTGCTTTCCCCCCTGGGAAATCTCTCAGAAAGGAATTCACAATGAATGTGCTTGGTTCTTCCTCCCGAGAGCCGGCCAGATCAGGTCTGATCCACTCTTTCTAGGACCAGGGAACCCCATTCTGTGCGCCATCCCCTCCAGGTGTGCAGAGTGGAGATGGAAACCACGCGAGATTACTGGCTGGTACTCAGATACCCACATGCACTCCATGTTGGGAGTGAGCAACGGCATGTGCCTACTGCTTAGCAGTGCGAAATGGAGCCCGCTCTATCCATTTTCTGGAAGGGAAGCTGGAATTTGAGTCATTTTATACTATAGGCTGGGCCTCAGGATTCCTCGTTTGGGAAAGAATGAGCCTGGGAAGGTGTCTGGGACGCTGGGAAGAGAAGCCGGGATTTACCTCGCCATCTTCTTTCACGCAGGACAGCGCGACTCAGCAAGGACTCTGACCCAGAGCCTCCCAGATAACAGCCAGGACAAAGAAAAACAGAATGCCTCTCTCCCTCTCCACGTGTTTTCAGAAAAGCGGGTTCTAATCTCCCTGCCAGTGGAATGCTGGAAACAAAGGCAGCCGTTAGGATAATATTTAACCAAGCGTTTGACCTGGCACCAAGCTTCCCATTAATGGAATTAAGAAAGATCTGCCAGCGTTCCAGGGAAGATGATTCCCACAGTTCCCCTCCAAAATGCTTTCAAATATGCAGAATAAGAGAGAGGGCGGGGGAGGAAGAGAGAGAGAGGTATGAATGAGGCAGAATACCTCCTGGGCCATTTTTCTAAGCTGGGATAAATTACCTCAGAATCTGTTCCCTGATCAATACCTTCCCCGAGAACGTATGGCTGCGTCCATTGCCCTAATCAGCGGAGACAGTTTAAAAATTGATCTGGAAAGTCGGCACTTGACCCCGTGACCCCGCTTTTTGTCGACACGCTGGATCACATCTGGTCTTGAACTGTAAAATCGTTGGCTGATTCCAGGGCTTACAGCTCCAACAGCTGCATGCGTTCTGTTCTCAGGGTCACTCCTCTCCCCGAAACTCAGGCAACCAGGACAACACAGCTTCCACACAGCAAACCTTAACCGCGAGGAATTCGAACAAGTTTCCACCAAAATGCCTTCCGGCCCGAGATGGTCAAAAGGAAGAAACCCACGAGAGAGTGTGGTCAAGGGCATGTCCTTGGATGTGGGGAGACCTCCATTTGAACTGTCACTCTGTCTTTGACCCTTGGAAATAAAAAAAAAAAAAAAAAAAGGCCCAAGACATTCACATTCTGTCCTGGGGTTTGGGGATTGTAGGGATTGAGATAAAGTGCCACCATCTTGAAAACACTTAAGAAAATAATTATCTAAAACAATAAGAAACTACATAGAACACAATAGAGATACCAAAATTATGGACCTTGGTCATAGAGAATGTTTTATGAACTTGACCTCAAAGACAAGGGAAGTAAAGACAAAAATAAAATAAAAAATAAGTGAATGGGACTAAGAAGCTTCTGCACAGCAAGAGAAACTGACAACAGAACAAAGAGGCAGCTAAGCAGATGGGAGATGTGATGTTTGCAAACAGTAGCTCGGACAAAGGTTTAATTTCCAAAATACAGAAAGCGCTCGTCAAACTTAGGCTAGAAGGTCTGTATGAATTCCTCACGATGGTCTCTAACTTCGTCCCCTGAGCTCGAAGTCTCCAGCTTCCTGGGTGTTCCTGTCCTCCTCTATCCGGGTCCTTGTTTGAACTGATCCTTGAGCCAAAGATCAAGGCCTTGGAAGAGATCTTGGCAAGAGGAGTTCAGCTGTCTGCGAGCAGAAACAGTGAGTTGATGGGAACACATTCGGGGGGCTGGCTTGGGGAAGTCCTTTTTCTGAATCCTGTATCAACACATCTGACGGTGCCGAGACCGGTTTGGCTCAGAGGGTAGAGCGTCAGCTTGGGGACTGAAAGGTCCCAGGTTCGATTCCAGTTGGGGGCATGTACCTTGCTTGCAGGCACATCTCCATTGTGGGGCGTGCAGGAGGTGGCTGATGGATGTCTCTCTCTCATCGATGTTTCTGACTTTCTATCTCTCTCCCTTCCTCTCTGTAAGAAATCAATAAAATATATTTTTTTTAAAAAAGACATCTGACGGCCTTGATAGGCCTTTAAACCTGCTGGCCCTCTCAAGGATACATTTCCCCAAAGAGCAAAACCTTGTTCTCTTGGAGTCCATTGATTAGACATTCAGAAAGGAGAGTGACAGATTTAATTTTTTTTAATATATATTTTTCATTGATTTCAGAGAAGGGAGAGGGAGAGAGAGATAGAAACATCATCAATGATAAGACAGAATCATTGATCAGCTGCCTCCTTCATGCTCCCCACTGAGGATCAACCTGCAACTCGGGCATGTGCCCTAACTGGGAATCAAACCGTGACCTCCTGGTTCATAGGTCAATGCTCAACCACTGAGCCACGCTAGCTGGGCCAGAATTTACTTTTATATTTTCTAAGGAAAAATATTTGGCTAAAAAGAGTCACCTAGTGAAAACACCATCAGACTTAAAACTAACATCAGAAGACAGAGTTCTGATTCGCTTTCTACCAACTGCTAGTGTGACAAGGCAGTTGGATGAGATAGTATATTTTCCTGAATTTATTGTCTTCCTGCTCTCGAATTTCTGAACTGAAACCCTTATTATTCCTTTGCCTCCAGGATTTTTGCCAGACAGAAAGCAGGAGCTCCGCGAACTCAAAGGCTCCCTCCCCCCACATCTTTTGTAAAAAGCTCAAATGGGTTGAAGAGAGGTTGGCCACAAATTCTAGAACGCTTATGTTTTACATTAATTGTCCTGCCTGTCTTATTACCTAGCACTTCCCAATAAATCTGTTGTTTTGTTCTGTTTCTTTTTAGATAAAGAAGTTAGACTTCTGCCAACGGGATGAGTCACTGTGTCCATATGTCTTTCTCACATTTACCAGCGAACAGCAGTCAATGTGTTTCCTCTCCGACCTGGAGCCATCGCAGTGAATTCAACAGCAGGTGCTCAATACGTTAGGGGACTGAAGCGGTAATAAAGTGACTAAAATTCCTTAACTAAAACGTAGGCGCTGGAATCAGATCAAATGCTGGCGTTGTCACTGGCATTCGCTCAGCTTTTTGAAGATTACAGGTAAGATCTGAAGGGGGAACACAAAATACCAACTACAATGGAGCTCTAGAAGCTTGTGGGATTTATAAACTAACCCACCAACCAAACTTCCTGAAATGCCCTCCCCTACAACCCTTCACAGAGGTAGAGATCCATTCAGTCTCCTCTAAAAGGTACCATTCCCCCAGAATATAAATAAGGTCACAGATAGTAGCTTCTTAAGTTAGGAACCCAAGCTTCCTCCCATTTGGTAGGAGTTTATAGAGACGTTTCCTCTTTTGAACGAGATGAGATAGGTGCTGAGAGGAACAGTGTCTGAGCAGAGTCCGGAAGAATGTGAGGAGTTGGATTGCATCCGAACAACAGATAGTTGCCTGCCTCCGACGTTTGGGCTGGGAAATGAGAGGTGTGAGCACCGACTGCCAAAAGCCATCCTCTGGGGGCTGGCACGGTTTCAAGCCCCTTCAGATATCATTCATAACTATTTTAGCTCCGTGAAGGCAGGTCGGGATGGATACCGCCAGTATGCTGGTTCTCAAGTCAAATGAGGTTGAGAAGTTGAAAGTGTCACCTCATTAAACTCCCATTAATTCTGAGAGCAGGAATAGCAACGATGGCCATAGTTCCTGGTCCTGGAGGAAAGAAGTGGGCCATCAATGAGTTAACGCAAAAAATAACCAGCTAGCCCAGCTGGGGTGGCTCAGTGGTTGAGTGTTGGCCCATGTACCAGAAGGACACCTGTTGGATTAACAGAATATGCCCCGGTGGAGGATTCAATCCCCAGTAGGGGGGCATGCAGGAGGAAGCCAATAGATGCTTCTCATCATTGGTGTTTCTATATCTCTCTTTCCCTCCCTTCCTCTCTTTGAAATCAGTAACAACGTATTTTTTTTAAAATATATTTTATTGACTTTTTACAGAGAGGAAGGGAGAGAGATAGAAAGTCAGAAACATCGATGAGAGAGAGACATCGATCAGCCACCTCCTGCATGCCCCAAAGTGGATATGTGCCCGCAAGCAAGGTACATGCCCCCGACCGGAATCGAACCCGGGACCTTTCAGTCCTCAAGCCGAGGCTCTATCCATTGAGCCAAACTTGTCTTGGCAGTAACAACGCATTTTTAAAAATAATTTTAGATTTTATAATCCCTCCACTGTACCATCCCATCTATGGAACACTGATATGAAGAGGGAATAGGTTCTGTATTCTATTCAACGGCTAGATATTTAAGTTAATGAATCTGGGTACATTTACGCACAAGCTTAGCTGGTGCGCGAACTTCTCTAGAAACTCTAGGAGGGCAGCACCGTGGTTTATGTGCCTCAGCCCGTGCCAAGTTCAGAGCTTGGCAAATAATACGCACTCAATTAATATTTGATGACTGGCTGACTTTCTGGGGAAACACATCCTAAATCTGAAAATAATAACAAACGCTTAACCAAATGAAATCACTAGAATCTACAGCTGGCAGACCTCCCCACCCTCCCTTTTTTGGGGGGGAGATTAATTGCAGCACTTAACATTTGTAATGCATTTGTGACACATCAAAATGGCCGCAGGGGAATCTGCACTGAAAATCTAATCCATTATTATGAATAAATTGCCTTGTGGTCCCAACCATCCCCTGGGGATTCGGAGATGGGAGAGGAAGGGAAACTCACTTTCAATGTTTTCCTCAATGTCTTAATTTGGGGAAGCGGGGAGGTTTTGTCAGTGGTTCACTCTGAGGTCTGGGCAAAGGTTCAAGCCCATTCCAGAGTTATCTAAACTGATTCATCCTCCCCCATCCAAAGCCAACAATTGCAAAGGTTTGCAGAGGGACTCTGCCCTGAGAGGACTTAGTGCTGAGAGGTTTTTAATCTTTTCCTCGTTGGTCTCCTTATCTCCTGGTGCTTCTCTGTCTCATCCCCTCTTCCAGAGGCTCCCGGCATAATCAGCATCTCCTGGAGCTGATGACAGACACAAGAAGCAGCCCAACTGAAAGGTTAATGGAAGGGGAATGGGCAGTCCGGCCTGCTGTAGAGGAAGAAGAGACAACCAGAAGCTTAGGTGGGTTGCAGGCAAGCAGAGATGGCTAGCTAGGCCTTCAAAGAGCTCAGAAATTGGGGGTCAGAGAAGGGCATTCTCACAGGCAAGCTGGGCCCCCTCTTACTCTCTCACCCCCCAAAAAAGTTATTGTCTCAGCCAATGCAAAAATATATAAATAATAACATTTTCAAAAGAGTTTTTGGGTCTTTCTTCTCATCAATGTATTCTAGTTGTCCGTCAGCTTCTTTAGCTAGAGAATTTCCAGGATGTGATGATCATCTGTTAGTGTAATGTTTCCTGCCCAGCAACCATTCTCTGTTGACAGGAGTACCCCTATTTGATTCTGGGGGATGATTTATCTGCCACCGAGTGCTGTCTTTGGGAGGCCATCAATCAGAATA
Source organism: Lasiurus borealis (assembly GCA_004026805.1). Classification (NCBI taxonomy): domain Eukaryota; kingdom Metazoa; phylum Chordata; class Mammalia; order Chiroptera; family Vespertilionidae; genus Lasiurus; species Lasiurus borealis. Next base: position 48,418 of record PVJN01005308.1, read on the forward strand.
ATCAGGGCCGAGCCTATGACCTATGGTGATCCAACTGAATTCTTACTCATGAGGTTGAAGAATGGAGTGGCACAAGGATTAAAAAAAAAAAAAATGATTGGAGCCATCTCAACCCGAGGCGGTGCCCAGTGACAATAAACTGATGAGCAAAACAGAACCAGAGGCATGGATACAGGGAACAGGCTGATAGAGATATGGCAGAGGGGAGGGGTGAAGGGATTGGATAAAAGAAAGTGATAAGATGAACCAAAAACCATCTCTGCCTAATCCCGTGGACACAGACAACAGTGTGTTGAAAGCCAGAATCTGTGTTCCTCTGGTGCCTGTCCTTTTTTAGTGTGTTTGTGTGGTTTTTCTCTCCAGGGATATGCACTCATCTTTCTAGCAAATTCTTATTTGCTTAAGTTAAACCGAGTTGGTCCCTGTTGCTTGCCACCAAAGACTTCTAACACATAGACAGCATCCAGCTTAATATTGTTATGTGATAGTCCTGTAAAAAAAAAAATACATGATGACTGATAACATGGGTGTATGAGAACAGGATGGAGCGGACAGAAAATGACTAAAGAAGAAAATTCATGGCGGGCGGTTCAGCTCAGTCTACTTGCAGTCTTACGCCATTCCAAACCTTTCAAAACAGTGTGATTACTGCAGTTAAAACTCCCCAACTCTCCACATTTTACTTGTGGTTCTAGTTGATAAAATGGGTTCCAAAGAGATGAGTGTTAAGTGTAATTCCAGGACTAAGCCTGGCCTCTTTCCAGAAGGAACAACTTGGCAACTCTCGGCGATGGAGGTGGGTTTTGATGCCTAGGGTTACCCAGGTTTTGCCATCCCCTAGAATAAATGTTGGAGACAATTTTGAAAATCCTGCACCCCTAGAAATTAGTATGAAAACAATGGGATACTGGGTATTTCGAGAGAGATCTTTGATGTCCTAGGAAGTCTTTGGGACCAAGGTGGGATGTGGTTTGGATCTTGGGTGATGAATAGCATTTGATAAGAAAGAGGTGGGGATGTCTTCCAGGTAAAATGAATGGGGTGAGTGAAAGCATTTCGGAAGAAAACTGTGAAGCCTGTGGGAGGATGTTATCTAGGACAGTAAAGCAGAAAAGGCCAGGGTACAGGGGTTTTTAGAGGGAGGACTGACAAAGTATGTTCAGAATGGACTGTGGAGGGCCCTGAAGGTCAGGCTAAGGACTTTGAGTTTCATAAACTAGACTCATAAGTCTTTTGATGAACTGATATACCATTGAGAGTCTACATGAAAATTAAAACTTCTATCTAATAAGTAATAAAGGCAAACAAGATGTGTTTGACAAATATAAGACAGCATGATCATTATTTGACTTGGATTATCACGACTTTCCCACTCATTATTTGTTATTTTGATAGACAATCTGGTTTATACTTTAGAATTCTGTGACCAGAAAGTAAAACCTATAGTTTAAAGGAACCTGCATGAGGTTAGATACATATAATTAGAAATGTGTTTGATTTTATCAAAAACCAATATTGTGAATGTTGATAAAACAGACTGGAGTCGGAGATTCATATTACCAAAAGCACTAATTGTTTCACAAAGGACATTGTTGTCTTTGAAAGTTAAGTCACATTCAAGTGATTATGTGTTTTGAAGGAGGATTTGGAAGGAGGCAGAGACATGAGAAGGACATGGTGAATGTTGAAACCCATTACAAATGAAGAAAATCTGATCTTCACAAAACCAGAATAATCCTTCATACATTCTGGTTCAAGTTACCGATATTGGTCAATAAAGAACACATGGGCGTTCTAACATTCAACCACCATCAGTCATTCAACCACAAGTCACAGGTACTGCCACTGTAGCTACATGGGTTTTAGAAGCCCACCCCCTAAGCAGCCCTCAATTTGGAAATTTTCATCACAATCAAATGGAATAATAAAACAGTTCACAAAATGAGTGATCATCATCACCATCCAGAAACATTTACTGACCCCTTACCATGGCTAAGAAACTCCATAGTTATCCTCAGATAAACAAGAGCCTATAATCATAAATGCCTTGTTTACACAGTGGCAAACATGTTATTAAAATAAACCCATTTGGAAATAATAGGAAAGGAATCAACACCATAACATCTAAACCAAGTATAGGCCAATAGAGTATTCATAAGAGTGATATAGACTATGAGGTTGTGTTAAAGACAGTCCAAAATGTTGCCTGCCTCCAGTACCCTGGTCGGGCCACTTGGTGCTGTTACTTGACACTGTCTTGGTTTGGCCCGGCTTCCATACCGCCCACCCTCTTCCCACTCCTCCCCGCGCCCAGCTGGTGTTTGGGTGTGGGGCTGAAGAGAGGTATTACACAACCCCACACAGCAAGAGAGGGACGGGCTCTGGCAACAGGGCCCCCCGAGATCCAATCCAGCTGCTGTAAAAGAAATCTCATGGTATGTCCCCACCCTGCCCTTGACGAAATCACAAGTGCTCTTGGAAAAGTGACAAGGACCAGCTTGCTGATTTGTGCACATGTGGGGAACGCAGGCCAGGGAGCCTGCAGCAGAAGGAGGGAAAGAACCAGGGGGCTCTTAGGACACACCCCACCACAAAGCGGGGTTCCGGGCCCTTGGGCAAAGTGAGAAACCCCTCCCTGCTCTTCCTCAACTCCAAAGTGGACACACACACCATTGCTCTCATTGCTAGCGGTCATTGTGAGAACACTCCAGGACTAGGAAGGTAAGAAGATGTGAAACGTGGTTAGAAAAGAAAAATGAGAATCAATAAACGTTGTGAATATTTCATAGAGATATAGTTCAAAGTCTAGAAACTTTTATAAATCAAGTTGAATGGGATGAATGTGATATTAGAAAGGTGCCTATATAAAATGACAAACTCTACTTATGATGACCGAGACAGGTGAGTAAGTAAACATTCAAGGTGTGTGTGTGTGTGTGTTGGGCAGATTTCAGGTCAAACATGCCTATGTCTCTTATTTCATTAATAGCTGCCCCATGAGGTGAGCTGGGCAGCCAGCACTATCTCCACCTTATCATCCCGAGTTCCCAGGAGTCTTGTTGACATGGCACCGCCAAGCAATACCAGCTTTAGAATGGAAGCATTAAAGGTGCTCCTGGGAAAGCTATGTCGTGGACAGACTTCCATCCTGAGGAATATTCTTGAAAGAGAATCCCTGGTGGATCACTCTGGGGTGTGGCTCTGGAAGCAAGCCAGAGCAAGGAGACACTCTCCTACCCAATCACAATACCTTTATCACATCTCAGAAGACCACGAAATCCTGACTATCCTCAAATAGCCACTCCATAGTCAACATTTCCAGATTGTCAACAAAACACTGTTTTTAGCCTTTTTTTTGGGGGTGGGGTGGGGGGTGGAATACAATCCAATCAAACTTCACACATTGGATTTGGACAGTCCGCCTACCATTTCTCTCTCTCCCTCCCCCCTTCCCCTTCACTTTGACTTTCCAAGAGAGGAGGATGGAGAGAGCAAGACTGCTTGACCAGTGGTTCTCAACCTTCCTAAGGCCATAACCCTTGTATACAGTTCCTCATGGGGGTGGTGACCCCCAACCATGAAATTTTGCTACTGTTATGAATCGAAATGGATGTAAATATCTGCATTTTCCGATGGTCTTAAGCGACCCCTGTGAAAGGGTCGTTCGACCCCTAATGGGGTCTCGACCCACAGGTTGAGAACCGCTGGCTTAGACGTTGTAGGGATATTTGGCCAAAAGGCACCAACTTGCCTCATTCCCACATGCCCAGTGGGGAAGCAAGTTCACTCGGGAGCTGGGATTGAAGAGAAGAACTGATGTGACCTGGGATCATTTTGACTCTTTCCACCGGGCTCAGCCTTCGCTTCTCCTTTGTGCTGTAGAAGTCACACTGACTCCTGAAAACCGCAGCAAGCAGTTCCTACAGAATGAAATAACTGCGATTTCTTCCTCCTCCTTTCTGTTGATTGCTTTCACCGCAGAACATAAAAGGCACTGGGTTCAATGCGGCCTGTAATGCACTGAGTAATTTCCCAGGCCAAGACCAAGTCATTGAAAGCTCCGAGATGCCTTCGAAGATAATCAGGGTTTTCCTTGCCCTCTGCCCGCCCCGCTCCCCAGCGCCTCCTCCCCCTGAAGAATTGTCCTGCAGGGCTGAGAGCTCATAAAACCTATTGAACATTCTGTCTTCCTTTGCAAGGTGCCAGGCATTGATTTTGTGCAAAACACCAGAGGTGGCGCCTGCTTGTTCCCTGCCTGTGCCAGTCATTGGGATGAAAAACCAGTGTGAAAGGGGAGAACCCGGGGACTCCAGTGGAGGGAGGAGGAAGAGGAGGAGGAGGAGGAGGGAGGAGGAGAAAGGAGGAGGAGGAGGAGGGAGCCGGTGCTTGGACTGGAATAACAGTCTGCTCAGACAATGGTTTTCAAACTTATAGTAAAAAAAAAAAAATACATAGAGAGTGTCATAACATTTCTCCCTCCCTGCCCCTTTATTTCAACCCCCTCCCCCCTTCTGTAAAACAATGGTCCAATCCCACTGCTGGGTCAAAGAGTTTGATCATATTTAACCTCCATGTATGTGGGAATGAGGCAAGTTCAGGCAAAGCAGGGGGGAAGGGGCTGACCCAGGAAGGACCACCCCAAAGTTTTACTGTGGCAACCCCACTCCGGATAACAGGCAGAAAACGAATGCCAGCACACATGTTAATGTAACGGAATAGTGGGGGGGAGCAGACTTTGGCAAGAGAACTGAGCCCACTTGTCCTGATGCGAGAGAGAGGGAGAGGGGACCCCCGGCTTGCTCACCAGGTGCATTTTGTAAGCTTCCCGGCTCCCACCACATCAGTTCCTCTAAGATTATTGCAAGAGGCTTCACAGCCACACAAAGAGGCTTGCCGGCCTGCTGCACTCACTGAGACTCCCGTTTGGATTTCATGGTTTGCCTCCTAAAAAAGAAATTGTGGGCTGTGTTTTGTTTGTCAAGGGGGAATTAAGAAAGCATCTCAGAAATTAGTGTCTTTCGTTTTAAGGGGTTGAATCCAGAGCCATGTTCTGTTGACATTTTTTAGAATCTCTCTGTCACATGCTGGCCAGATTCATGGTCAAGTGCAATGTACTGACTTTGTAGCATCGAGGTGACGTCACAGCTTCTATGGATGGTTGTTTGTAAGAAATGTTAAGTTTCTAGGGAGCACGTGTAGCGGCATGTCCTTACTTCTTCTTATCTCAATGTAGTGCGATAAATTTTGGGGTTTCCGTTTTATTTTTGTTTGGTCTTTTCTTTAAAGAACGTGCTTTCTCTTGCCCAGCTGGCATGGCTCAGTGGTTGAGCATCAACCTAGGAACCAGGAGATCATGGTTCAATTCCTGGTCAGGGCACTTGCCTGGGTTATGGGCTCGATCCCCAGTGTGGGGCGGGCAGGAGGCAGCCCATCCATGATTCTCTCTCATCATTGATGTGTCTATCTCTCTCTGCCTCTCCCTTCCTCTCTGAAATCAATATATATTTATAAAGAATGTGGTTTCTCTCTACCTCTCCCCATCCACCAGCTGCCCCTCACTCTCTACTAGAGGCCACGTCAGGCAATGGAGCATTTGCCTGCATGTCCTCGAGGGGGACATGGCCCCAAACAAAGGCAGAAAGACAGCAGTCCTTCTGGGAGAAGAAAACCAGCTGATGAGGTGCTGAGAAGCAGTTCTCTGAGTTTGGAAGAACACACAGTGGGTCTTCTCCTGAAGGCACCTGGAAATTCACTTTCATGCTACACTTGAACTCAAAAATAATCAGAGCGTGGATTTACCCTCTATCATTACTGATTTACTTGCTCATTTAACTGAGCTTTAAACCAGGGCCCCTTCCCTTGTCCACCTGTAAAACCCAGAGCTGGCTTTCTCCACCATTAGCTGGTGAACACATAGGAAAACTTGTTGAATGTCAACCTCAGAAATGTATTATTTGGAAAGTCCACCTACTGCCAAAGGAGGGTGGGGGATGTTGATGCATTCCAGAAAAAAGAGAGAGTTCTAGTTTTTAAAAATCATCTTCTGTATCAAGTTACCTAGAGCAGTGGTTCTCAACCTTTCTAATGCCACGGCCCTTTAATACAGTTCCTCATGTTGTGGTGACCCCCAACCATAAAATTATTTTCGTTGCTACTTCATCACTGTAATTTTGCTACTGTTATGAACTGTAATGTAAACATCTGTGTTTTCCGATGGTCTTAGGCAACCCTACTAGCGGTTCTCAACCTGTGGGTCATAATCCACAGGTTGAGAACCGCTGCTGTAGAGCCTAAGACCATTGGAAAAAACACAGATATCTACATTACGAATCATTAACAATAGCAAAATGACAGTTATGAAGAAGCAACAAAAATAATTTCATGGTTGGGGGTCACCACAACATGAAGAACTAAATTAAAGGGTCGTGGCATTAGAAAGGTTGAGAACCACTGACCTAGAGTATCACTTCATTTTAATAGTATGCAGAATTTTAAGAATATGCAAAATTGTAATAATGTTGTATATTAACTCATCTCGCTGAGTGTGCAGGGTGATATCATGTGAGTGGCAAAATGGTGTTCTCCTAATTGCACTGTGAACCAGGAATATGACAATGGGAGAACAGTAAGGAAGGATGGTCTTCTGATAGACTTTGAGATGGTTTGCAAAACTCTGTAAGGTGTTTTCAAGCAAGGCTATGACAATCACTAGGAAAGTAACCCCCTGACATAGTAACTCAAATACTAAAACTGGAAGAATTCTGAGAAAATATTAGATAATACAGTCCTCTGAGGTAACTGGAAAGTCATTATTACTGGAAGAAAATAATTGAGCAAATAACACCTCAAGGTTTTACAATTCTAATACTTCAGGATCTACCAGAACAAGGGCCTAGCTCTGATGGGCTAGACCAGCCTTGAAGGTCAAATACCAACGACCTAGTGCGTCTCTGGGAGGTTCCCTGTCTTCAACATTGGTGAGCGATCAGATAATGGCAAATGTCCTCCAAATAAACTTCATCTTCCGAACAAACCCGATGAAGAAATTATTGTGATCACCCCCCTTCTGCAGATGAGATCAAAGAGGATAAGGAAGTTTTTTTAAGGTGACACATGGAGTAAGTCTCACAGATGGGCACCAGAGCCTGGGCTAAGGATGCTAGTCATTCAAAGTGGCATTATTTATTAGACTCACTCAGATTCAGAACTCCATCAACAGCGAATGGGCTTATGATACATGGAGGCAAATTAAAAATTTTAAGAGTTTACTTGAGCAAAAAAAATTGATTTCATGGGGGTAGCACTAAACTAGAAGTGGCTAGGATCCCTCAGCCCACGGGAGCCAGGGAGAAAGACTTACATAGAGAAGACACGGAAGCAAAGAAAGGAAACTCTTTGGTTGTCTAGAGCTTAAGCTTAAAGTCTGCGTGGCTTTTTGGACTGGTTGTCTTGAGCGTTTTGATTTCAGAACCTTGATGCATTTACAGGCTTAGATTTGGGGTTGCTTACGTGGTGGCTGGGGCATTAAAGCTTGTTTAACTACTCAACCTGGTACATACATTATAGCTCATCTACACAATAGAAAACCATGTCGCCATGAGTTAATGTAGAAGATCACTACATGGGAAGATAAAAGCAAGTTTCAAAGCTGTATAACCACAGGCATCAATCTTTTTTTTTTTTTTAAAAAAAAAGAAACATAAAACTGTGTAATATGCATTCAAATAAAAATATAAGAGCGTAATCGATTTATAAATATTCTATTAAATCTAGAAGGACATATACCAGAATGTTAACAGTGGTTATGTGTGGATGTGTGGTTGAGAAGTGAATGGGTGTTTTTTTCTCTTCCTGTTTCAATGTATTTCCCATTTTTTACGACCATCATAAATGGTTTAATTCACAAAGATCTGCAAAGTAAAAACGCAAAAGGGGGGTCTCTAAAAATGAGGGATTTTATACTAAACATGGAGATCTCTGCTGTGACGGTGGCCGGAATGTTGGAGCTTAGATTACAGGATCTGCTGTCACAGCAGGAGTTACCATGAAGGCAAAGGCTGTTTGTGTGCCCATGGGAACCCTACCCGGTGAGCTGGGTGATACCCCGGCCGCCTCTGGGTTTCGCAGACTCGCTGGGCCCTGGTACCACATCGAGGCATTCACTTTCCTAGACATCATATCTCAGAAGAGATGGAAACAATTGTTCTAAATTTAACCGATTGGAAAACAGGAAGGACCTTAGACAAGTCCATTGTGTCAAGAGCTGTAATCTATGAAAGGCACAAAAGCCCATTTTTTTATGGAATGCCCACAATGGAATTTTTTGAGGGCACGAAAAGTATCCTTGTCACTGACCCTTTATAAGCCTCTGGAAAGTTTTTCATTTTCTCCACTGGAAAAGAACAGAACCTTGCCTCGATACAAAAAGAGGGGGAAAGAATGAGGAATATGGAAGAGATGTTTATGCTGGGAGTGTATGAAGGGGTTGTAAATTGGCAACTGCAGTGATGTGGTCTCTGACTTTATGAGGACACCTGAATATCCTTAGGGACTAAAAAAATATCCTCCGCTTAGAGAACAAAGAGTAAGGGATGTAGACCGAGTTACACTCTGTGTACAAACACCTTCCTTGAAAGGACTCGTCCCCATTAGGTTCCCAGACATGGGACCATCTTTATCCCTTTCTTTCTTTCTTTGCCCCATAACCAACATGTCAGCCTTGCCCAAGGCCCTATGCTCTCTATTCCTTCATCATTTCCTAGGGATTACATATCTCACCTACTCTCTCCTTTGAACATCTATCTGCACACGTAATTGTCAAATTCATGTCGTTAGTCCTGGGGCAATCAGGGAAGGCTTCATGTAGGAGGTGGTATTCTAGAAACAGGAAGGATTTCGGTTGGGAGGACATGTGTCAAGGATAGGGAATCTCAGCCAAGGGGAACAGAACTGAAACACAAAGGAAGGGAAGTTCTGGGTGCATGAGGGGACCACTAGTTTGACAGAGTGGAAACCCCCTCATGGACTCTCAGAAGCATCACATTGTAGAGGCATGATTTCATGGTGCTGTTACACCTCCTGGCTCCTTTTCTTGTTTCTCTGTCTCCAGGCACCTGCCTGGACAGATGATGGTTCCTGACGCAGATGCACGCCTTTTACACACTGGTCGTCTTTCTCACGTCTGTCTGCATGGCTGACTGGGTCCCATCGAGGGCCAATCCTGATCTTTCCCTGCTGACTCCTCGGCCACGAGCTCATTTCTTCGCCTCCTCGTCCCTTATTAGCCATCAGCATTTATTCAGATGCTCGCTGTTCAGAGCCGGTTGCTTATAACACATGGTTTTTACATAACGTGGTCTTTGACTCGCAATTTTACAAACCTGCAGCTAACAACACTCCACGGACACGTCATACATGGACTTATGTTCCACTAACTTAGCTTATTTCCGTCCACACTGGAACCGGCAGTATGCTCGCATCGTTCTCCTGTTGTGCTGTTCAGAATGAAATAACCAAAGCTTATGTCTGTTTCATTTATTTGGCACAATATTCTACACCACACTATGGTAAAGAGGAGATTTCATAGATGCTTTCTGACAAACTGTATAACACTTGAGCCAATCTACATAAAGAATGTTGAGTTCAGCAGAAACCAGTGTGGCTCAGTGCATAGAGCATCGGCCTGCAGACTGAAAGATCCCAGGTTCAATTCCGGTCAAGGGCATGTACTTTGGTTGCGGGCACATCCCCAGTAGGGGGCGTGCAGGAGGCAGCTGATTGACGTTTCTCTCTCATCGATGTTTCTAATTCTCTATCCCTCTCCCTTCCTCTCTGTAATTGTTAAATTCATGTTGTTAGTCCTGGGACAATCAGGGAAGGCTTCATGTAGGAGACAGGATTTTAGAAACAGGAAGGATTTTAAAAATTCAATAAAAAATACATTAAAAAAAAAGAAGAATGTTGAGTTCAATGGGGAAAAAGAAACTCACTTGACATGGGATCTGATTTGGGGACCTGTTTTAAGGACATAGGGGGGAGAGGAGGTTTCTTGAATAAAGTTGTTCACTAAAGAACATGATACATCCCCAATAAGAACAATTTTTAAAAGCTAATATATATTGAGATGGTCTTAAAAGACAGATGATGCTTTAAATAATTGCTTTATACACATTAGCTCTTTCATCTTCCACAATAACCCATGACATAACTATTATTATAGCATTTCACAAAGGAGGTAGCCAGAGCACATGAGGTTAATGCAACACGGCCAAGGTCATGCAGCTGATAAACGTTCAACAATAAATAGTCAGGGAAATTATGTTACGTCAACTCAATGAAACCACCTTTAATGATCATTAAATGACTAAAGAAAAGAGTTAAAATTCTCATAAGTTTGGTATAGATTTCAACTATGAGAGTATTTGTACATCATGAGGAGTGACATTGCAAAATTGTAGACCTACACGACGCTGGTTTAGGAAGGAGAAAAAGAAATAATGAATCTGTTAGGATGATGGATTTGGTGTTGTTTAGTTCTTTCAAGCCAAATTCTCTTTAATGCCATTTAATGTGATGTTTGGAAGTAATTATATAAAAATAGAATAAATGTAAAGGGCAGTTCCGTTAACATCTCCTATGGGCGGATAGCTTGGGCTTCGGTAAGTGTTCTTGAGAATGTTATTACAGCATTGTAGCTTGATATCGTTTTAATCACTATTTATCCACTACCACCCTTCTAGATATCTATATCTATTTCCTCCCGAAACAGTGATTTAGAGGACAAAGGTTTAATTCCAAATTTATATTTCATTTTCCTAATATCTCTGAAAACTGCTTTGTTGTCAGACTAAGAGATGGGAGATAGTAAGATATGACCTCAGGGACCTGGTTGATTACTAGTGCAGGTCTTTGTCAGACATGGACAGAGATATTGCTCTTATCAGCTACTTCATTCGCTCTGTAGATGTATTTTTTTTGTTGTGCAATAAGGTAGGGGGGGAGCAACTTAGCTGCTGAGTTCTGTTGTATGCTGTTGACAAGCACTATGTAATATATTTGACATTCTTTGGGGTAGAGATAATTATGGCTTTATTCCCCACTCCACCCCATGCGCACAAAGAAAGGAAAAAAAAAAATTAAAAAGGAAAAGTACTAACAAACAGCATCACGAAAATCGATTTTATCTGATCCCAGGGTAAAATCTTCGTTTATCTGTATCACAATGAGACACGTTGCAAAAAGAGCAGAAAAGCCACATCCACCCATTGAAAGGTGCAAAGACCCTTCGGAGGATAGCGGCCATTGAATAACAGCCTTTAAAATGATTCCAGAGAAGCGGAGTGCAGAAACAGACCCCACACCCCAGGGCTGCAAATGCTCTGGTTCCACCGAAGAGGCAGGCACATCTGTTTCCACACACATCTGGACCTCAGCTACCTGCCCTTCCAACCTCAGGCCGACACTCACCGGAGTTATAGGATAACCATCTAATGGAGGCTCTCCTACTTGCATGTCGTATGAAATCATAAATTCTACGTTATTTCAGATGAGCAGTGAAAATGGAAACCTTTAAAGTTTGTACTTTCCACAGGAAGTCTTGACCCTCCCCGAACATATGATTTTGATTTCGGAGTACACAGTGGGCCTTTAACTTCTTCAGCGGTGGGGACATGTGAAATTCCAAGACTCCTTCACTATCCTAAAGCAACAGCAATAAAATGTAGGTCCCGATTCAATTCTCTCAGCTGCAGAGGCAGAGATGAATGAACTAGTTTGGGGCGGGGGGGATAGAGACATGACCCCAACTTTCACCTAAACAGAAATACACCAAATGGAACTTTTCACAAAGTTCACAACACTATGTGATAGAAATTTTCTTAAGAAGCCATCTTGCTTTTACATTATGTTTTCCCACTCCAATTGTGGATTGAAGTGGAGACCTGCACTGACGTGGAGAACAGATTCAGACCTTGGCCAGGTCGCTCAGCTGATTAAAGTGCTGTCCCAATACATCTAGGTTGTGGGTTTGATATCCGTCAGGGCACATACAAGAAGCAAGCGATGAATGCATAAATAAGTGGAATACTGCCCAGCCAGGGTAGCTCAGTGGTTGAGCATTGACCTATCAACCAGGAGGTCATTGTTCGATTCCCAGTCAGGGCACATGCCCAGGTTGCAGGTTCAATCCCTAGTAGGGGGTGTGCAGGAGGCAGCCGATCAATGATTTCCTCTCATCATTGATGTTTCTATTCCTCTCTCCCTTCCTCTGAAATGAATTTTAAGAAAAAGAGGAAAAACAAATAGATGTCTCCCTCCTCTACCTCTTCCTCCTCCTCCTCCTTCTTCTTTTTCCTTCTCTCTCTCTCTCTCTCTCTCTCTCTCTCTCTCTCTCTCTCATCAATAATAATAATAAAAATAGCAGATTCCTTCTCTCTGCTGGGTACTGGTCAACAATCCTGGCACCAATGCCAAGTCAGAGGATGTTTTCCTTCTAAGTCATCGCTGAAGCCATGACTTCTGGAATGTTTAATCAAACTATTCCCAAGCCTGAGTGTGGTTAACAATGAACTCTTTGGAAAGTTTATCTCAATGGGTCCAAGATGTGTTCTGAATCAAGCCACTTCAACATGAATTTATCTTAACATTTCTTTTAATCCATAAAATATTCCTCAAGCCACTGGACTTGCCCACCTACGACCATATTAGACACATTGCTATCAAAAGAAAGCAATGAGGAACTACACAGATGATTCCCCTGAAATTTTCCAGAGAGGGGGTATTTTTATCATCCCGGCAGTCTGACCTTGAGTAACAACTTGAACTCTAAGACCATGGCCTGTGGCACTGTCTGTGGCTGTGGAAGAGAGAACCGGCCAGTGGTTCTCATGAGGGGAGACACTATCCATATACAGTGGAACCTCGGGATACGAGTTCAATTCGTTCCGTAACCTTGAGGCGTGGGAAACTATGAGACGCTCGAGTCGAGGAAAACTGGTGGGTCGTGTGCAGCCAGCCAATCCACGAGATTACTCGTATCTCAACTATTGCTCATATTTCAAAGCAAAAATAGCACGCTTGATGGCTCGTATCTCAAAAATCTCATATGTTAGGGCACTCGTATCTCGAGGTACCACTGTATTCAACCCTTTCATCAGACAAAGACCACAGAACTCAAGCTACTTAAGAGCTAATATCACACAGCAGAAAGCTGGGAGGCAGCATGACTGGGAGTCAGTTCCTGGCTACACTTATGAGAATCTGGACACGCTACTCAATGTTGGAGCCAACTCCTTTTCTTCCCTTCATTCCTAGACCTGTTAGGTGTCTGCTTCATCCCTTTGTCAAATGCCTGCAATCAGTCCCAAACAGTAGGGTCCATTTCTAAGAGGACGCTTCCCTGCCTGGTTTTTAAAGGTCTATCTTGTGTGTGTAACAAAGAATTCAAAGCGCACTCAGAAACAGCAGAGATAAGGAGAAAAATGGAGCCAGGGAGTGGTCCGGAGACACACTTCAGGAATTAGCGGGTTCGCTGACCATGGGGATCTGTCTGTGGGCTACAATCAGAAGGAGGGGAGACGATGGAGTGGCTGTCCCGGGGAGACGGCAGAGGAAGCCCCGAGAGGGGAGAGCCTATTCTTTAGTGGGCGTCAGGATGGGAGGGGACCTCTTACAGCTCTGAGCTGGCCTCGAAATGACTATCTCATTATGTGGGGAGGAGGGTGTGGGAGCGGGGTGACTCATTCTAAGGAAAAGAAGATAGTGCTGGAGGTAGGGAGGATCCAGAAGACAGAGATGCAAGCCTGAGTATCTCATTCAAAGAAACCACATTCTAGAAATCCCCACAAAGGTTTTCCTTTATTTCTTTTTAGACAAAAGAAGGAACTCGGTTAATTGGTCTAAAAAAAGGTGACTCAGAGAAAGGGCAGAGGTATTACTGAATTCAAACCTATATACATCCTATACCTTTTAAAAATATAAAATTAAAATTAACGTCTATTCAGAGTCTGGGACCAATCAGATACCTTGAGTAATTTTTATGTTCAATTATCTGATTAACCAAAGGACTTGTTTGCATGCATATAAGCATGACCAATGGACACAGACACCAGGGGGGTGAGGGCAAGAGCAGGGAGAGAGGGGGGCAATGGAGAGATAAGGACACATATGCAATACCTTATTCAATAATACATATATATATATATATATATATATATATATATACATATATATATATATTGTTTATCTATATATACATATATATGTATATATATATATATATATATATATATAAACAATTAGCTGATTACCATTGTGACAAAAATATAAATAAAACTTAATAAAGCTGCGTATCATTACAACCCTGTTCAGCATTTTATTCTCCACTTCTCTGACAGATCTGAGTTATTTCAGATGTTTCCCAATAAAAAGAAGAAAAGGAATGGTAAGTAGAAAAGACACACGTGGTCGTGCAAGTTCAGATAATCCCAGCGGGGAAGCGTTTAAGTAATTGATTTTGAGTAACCCTGGCCTGAAAGCGAAGTCTCGCTGCTTTCCCAAGTAATCTGGGGACTGAGTGGGAATGCAGATGGTGTGATGGAAAATTTTAAAGACTTCACCCAAAATGTTCTAGTCTTTTATTTCACCTTGTTGACTTAGACAAAATAAGCCCCCATGCCTGTGATTCCAAAGAGCATCTGTTTCTTGTGCGTAGACAAGGTCTAAAAACCTCAAGCATATGTTTAAGTTGCATCAAGACATATGTCCACCGCGAATTCAGAGGACCCTCGGACATGTCTACCTTGAAGGGTGTACACCTCCATGTTTACATGTTAAGTGCTTAGGAAGGGCGATGTTTGGGCCAGATGTCCCATGGCCATTGTTTCTCCTCTATTGGAGTTTGGTGCTATTGTCCTGTTTAGTACAGTGGTACCTCAAGATATGAGTGCCCTAACATACGAGATTTTTGAGATACGAGCTGTTGAGCAAGTGATTTTTGCTTTGAAATACGAGCAACATTTGAGATATGACTAATCGTGCAAATCGGCCTGCTGCACACAACCCACCAGTTTACCGCGACTGGAGTGTCTCATAGTTTCCCATGCCTCAAGGTTACCGAACAAATTAAACTCGTATCTCGAGGTACCACTGTATTTCAGGGGGTTGGAAAGGCGGGACTTAACGGTCCACAAGCCATCAACGCTGCTCTCCTAAGCTGGCTTCTTCCCTCCTCCACCCCATAGTTCCACGGTGTTTCCACTGTTTGGCTACTTTTCAGACCGCCTATAGAAACTTGTGGATCTTCTTTCCTCCCTCAAGCGATTTCTCTGTTCCCCCATTTCTGTACCTCCGAAGGGATGAGTCATCTTCTCCGCTGGCCACTTCATCAAAAAGTCCTAATCAGAGCCATGTGATTGCCATGTGAGTTTCCTGGGTTGGGTTGCTCCGCTTTATATATCCCACCGGGTGGAACTGGTACAGGAGTCACCTATCCTCTGCACGTGGAGGGCTAACTGTCCATTCAGTCTGCGTGGCTGTGGTCACCTTCCTTTAGTTTACTTTCCCGCAAAGAAAACACATTTCCTCTCAAGCCCTATTATTACGAAAAGCTTTCTGTATTTTTTTCCTTTTTTTCAGAGGAAGTTCTTATGTCCCCAAACTCTTGGTAGACACAGAGAAAGCATTAGAAATGTATTCTAGTAGAATCTTCTTGGATAGCAGATAAATGCAGTCTTGCCATTCAATTAAAATACACTCTCCCTCCCCCTACAAGAGATCAGAGATGGAGCCTGCAACCCAGGCATGTGCCTGACTGGGAGTCGAACTGGCAACCTTTCTGTCAATGGTCAGATCCCCAACCAACTGAGCCACACCAGCGAGGGCTCTTCCAGGCTAAAAAAAAAAAAAAAATCCTATAAGGTCGTTAGAAAGGTATTTTTAATTTCCTGTGATAATACTGAGACGCCGAGCTTCTTGTCTTGTTCAAAGTCACGTAAACATCACACAAAATTGCTCCACCTTGAACTCCTGCTATGCGATTGGCCGGCATCTTTTCATCCCAGTGATACGAGAGTCACATGCAAGCTGTGGGTAGAGCATCCACGAGAGACTCCTCTTCTCTTATGTAACTGCTGTTTCTGTCCAATGGATGGACGACCACGCATGTCTTTCTACTTAATTACTTCCTTGGACCTGGGCCTTTGAGGCATTTTTAAGATTTTGAGTCCTCCCACCCCCTCTTTAATTTGAAGATACTGCTTCTAGTTACTTTCCTGGACTTCCGTGGAAAACTGGGGGTGACCCCACTGCTCCCTTTGCCTGCTCATCTTTCTGCACAGTAGTGCCCATGCACCCCTGCCCCCTGGGTTCCTCCCCCCAAGAGAGAGAGACTCAGCAGCACCGAGATTAACTGGGAGCGAAATGCAGGAAAGTAGCCAAAGCTGAGTGATAAGCATCCAGGTTTTGATGGAACACTTGATAATCATTCTCACTTCTCCGGACCTCATGCAGGCAGAGGCCGCGAGGGTGGGGAGTCTCGGTGGGGGTGAAACAAAGAGCTCCCCTCCAGCGGGAACCCCTCTTCACCCCAAGATTGAGGGTGAGGGTCCTCACCCTTATGCAGGGTGGTTTTTCTTTGTTTGGGGTGGTTCCGCTGCCTGGCTCCTTTCTGTCCGCTGTTAGCAAACACCCCGCTTCGCTTCTCCCAGCAGGGCTCTGCGTCCCGGGTCACTGAGCGCAGGCTCTGGCTCCGGGGCCCGGCTGCCATCTTCCATTTGTCTTTCGGGGAAGGTGGGGGCTGTGACAAGAAGCGAGGCTGAAAAACCCCAGCGCGGCTCTGCAGACCAGAAGGCTGGGCAGGAAACTGCTTTGGGAGGCCCGCACGGCAAGCATTTGCTCAGAAAGCTGTACGGATGGCATTTTTTAAAGAATTATTGGCTTTTGTTGCTGCGTTCTGGCTGGCATGGCCTATAGTTACTGATGTTGGAAGAGATCTGCAGATGAGGGTTTGAAGAGAGTGGAAGACCCCAGCCCCCCATTTCTGGGTGGTTACGCCAGTTCCACCCATGCACTAGCAGTTGGAGGAAAACTCTGAAATTCTTCACACACAGGCCCAGCCCAGGCGTGACTGTGGTCAAAACAGCTTTCACAGCGCTTGCAACGTGCCCGCAGCACAGACATCTCTAAGAGAATGGATTTCATTATTTTTTAAAATATTTTTTTTTTTATTGATTTCAGAGAGGAAGGGAGAGGGAGAGAGAGAGAAACATCAATGATGAGAATCACTGATTGGCAGCTTCCTGCACACATCCTACTGGGAATTGATGCAGCAATCTGAGCAGGTGCCCTGAATAGGAATCAAGCCGTGACCTCCTGGTTCATAGGCCCACGCTCAACCACTGAGCCACACTGGCTGGGTGACAATGGATTTCTAACTTCATTTCTAAGGTGGGGAGGAAGGCAGAAATGTGTTCAGCTTCTACACAGGACACACCTAAGCCTGAAGCCACGAAGTCTGAGGGAGGAGCAATCTCTGGCCAAATCCCCGTCACGTCATCCTGGAGATGCACGATCAGGACAGAATCACTGGGACCATCTGGGCCTCTGGTCTACCCATCGGCACGATGAGGCTCACAGCCATCACCTCTCTGTGTTCTTGCAGGTGTTAAATGAGATGCTATTTACGGAGCAGGGCGCATGCTCTCTAGTATCATCTCTCTCTTTACCCACATTTAGAGGCAAAAAGTGAGCTGACCACAGGAATAAACAGGATCCAACCTCGAGATGATGATGGGATGCCACTCTTAAACGTGCCCACAGACCAAGACACACACAGGGTGCACGCAGGGATGGGAAGCTGAATGTCTCTGAATGACATTTTATCCAAGGAGAACAAGCCAGCGTGGGTTTGGATACAAAAAAAAAAAGAAAGAAAGAAAAGGAAGGAAAAAAAAAGAAAACTGCGACAAAGCTATGGTGTTTATTTTGGAAAGTCACTTCAGGCTAAAGTGTCACCACCATGGTTATAATTTCGCTGTGGGTCACAGAGACCCGCACTTGTGTCTGGGGGATGGAACCTTCCGTGGCAGTGAGGGAAAACCACGCACACATGAGCTTATTTCTTTATCACAGGCTGCCATCTTCTGCCATGGTCAAAGCTTCCGCCATGGTGAGCTTTAAATATACCAGCGCGTGTCTGTCAAGCTAGCTCTCGGGAACAGCTAGAGCGGAGTCTGAGCCCGAATCTGGCCTGATCCTCCAGCCTCAGATACTGCCCCATTATAGGATTTTGCTTGAGTTAATAATTTACATAAAAGAAGAGAAAAACGAAAGCTTAGCCAAAAACAGCCGCGAGTTCCCCTCCCTAAAATCCCCCCCACCCCCACCCCATCCCTGCTGCCATAAAGCTGATATAGCAACTGGGATTAAAATGTAACCTGAACCAAGAGAGTTTTTACAAATAAGATGAAAGCTGCCATTTAAGGTTTTTCAATGGCACCAACTGGATTAGATCAGCCCTCCAGACAGGCGTCTTTGACAATCCCTGGGAACCGCGTCGCCTTACTGGAAGGCAGAGCTGATGCATGCAAAGTCAATTAAAAAGCTCGAGGCATAAAGACAGTGGCTCGACACGATTCATGCGAGGCCTTTCCCAAACAACCCCCGCTTTATTTGCCAGGGTTTTATGCAGAGACGTGGCCGGGTGGGTAGTGATTTGAAACCCAAGTCTGCAAATCGAGGAATAAAAACAGCCAAGTTCATGCCTGACTATAGAGGCTGGAAGAAATTCCATACCTGCTTGCAGATATTTCTATGAATAATCATGAACTCTTATGCAGGACTTCAGAAACGACAACAAGATAGAGTCCTTTATATTGACAGTTGTGTGTGCGCGCACATGCATCCATGCGTGGCATGCTATGATCTTAGCTTCTTACAAGCTGCATTCTCTCTTCTTTTTTAAAAATATATTTTTTATTAATTTCAGAGAGGTAGGGAGATGGAGGAAGAGATAGAAACATTGGCTGCCTCTTGCACGCCCCCCACTGAGAACTGAGCCCGCAACCCCGGGCATGTGCCCTGACCGGGAATCGAACCGTGACCTCCCGGTTCACTGGGCCATACCGGCTGGGAGCAACTTGCGTCATTTCTTGAAAGCTTCATGCCTTTCCACAAATGCCTGGTGAGTAATCGCTTTGTTGTCAATGGAAACAGTGATGGGTGAGTGAGGTTCTACCCATGATGCCCACAAACTTTGTTTTTGAGGAGCTACTGCTCTCAGAAACTCAAGCCCCAGAGCAGGTGTCCCCTAAAATTATACACTTTAGAGCCCCCTCGTCAGTAATCTTCAACATCATTCACAACCAACAGGCCTTCGGAAAACACCCCTCGCTTGAGAAAAGAAGACAGTCTAGAATGAATGAATCATTTACAGAGTGCCTTTTAAGTTTCGCCGAGGTGGGCATACTACGTGGTCTTTTTCACATATATTTTGCAAATGTCCTGTAGATAAGACATTTTTTTTGTATGTGATTTGGAAGGTAGAATGGTCTGAATGAGTTCCACTGCTTTCAAAGCATAACTTGGCGAGTTTAGAGGATGGCCAGAGCTCAGAGCTTGGCATATAACCCTGCTCGTGCCAGATCGGTGCAAAGAGAATGAACATCATCCGTTGATATTTAAGAGAATGAACATCATCAGTTGATATTTGAGAGAATGAACATCGTCAGTTGCTATTTCTCACTGCCACCAAGTAGATTAAAGGCAACTCACCCAACGTGCAAATATAGGAGGTTGAAAATGACAGGGAGAGAAACAAATGGGAAGATAACAGACATGTCCTTGATTGGCAGTTCTGGAGACTGTAGTCTTCTCCTCATTCACAAAAGGAGAGCCACCAGGTCAGTCCCCCCTGTGGGAGCCCTTACGAGGCTGGGTGACCTGGCGTGGCTTTCTGTTGGGGAGCATTTTGGCAGAGACCGGACTGTGGAGTCAAGGGGAATGTCAGCACGGGTCCAGGTGGTTCTCTTCTCCTTTTCTCAGCTTCCTTTTACCACCTCCTTCCCTCCTTCCCCCACACCCACGTACACACATCAGCCCATGATATATACCAGCCCGGGCAGCAAGCGCACCTGGGCTCAGTCAGTCCCAACAATCCTTATGACAAGGTCATCGATGCTGTGCTCAATGTCATTATACTTGTCATCAGCCCACCAGTCATCACCATCACCCCTGACAGTTACATGTCCTCCGCAGTTGATGCTTAGGACACACTGCGTGGCGAGTAGAGCAATGCCATTCTCACTGGTCTAATGCAAAGAGGAAGCATTTCCAGTTAAAAGGCCTTAGATCCACAAGTTCAACAGGCGAGGATTAGGTACCTCTTCGCAAGAGGAACTGTGTTTGGTGCTGGCACTTTGATTCAAAAAGCAGTCCCTGTGCCCAGAGAGTCTGTGGGCGGCCTCTCTCTCCTCACCAGTTTCTTTGTGGTCAAAACACTGGTTTTCACTTCTGCATCCCGGGGCCCCAGGTATTCACAGAGGTAGATACAGGGTCCTCCAGGTGTTGCCAATATTTCAACATGATGACCTTGAACCCTGGAAACGGAATCCAAACTCCGGCTAAGATGCCACAGGTCACTTGGCACAGGAAAAAGATTTTCTTTCACTGTGCGACCAGAACGTGTACCTTCTTTCTTAAAATATATATTTTATTGATTTTTTACAGAGAGGAAGGGAGAGGGATAGAGAGTGAGAAACATTCATGAGAGAGAGACATCAATCAGCCGCCTCCTGCACGCCCCCAACTGGGGATGTGCCCGCAACCAAGGCACAGGCCCTTGACCGGAATCGAACCTGGGACCCATCAGTCCTCAGGCTGATGCTCTATCCACTGAGCCAAACTGGTTTCAGCACTTGCACCTTCTTAAAGTCATTTTTAATCATTGATCATAGAGAAAGGGAGGGAGGAGGAGAGAGAGAGAAACATCGATGTGAGAAACACCCATCTGTTGCCTCCCACACACAACTGGCACAAGAATCAAGCCCACCACCACATACTGTCCTACCTGAAAATCGAACCCGGGATTTTTGGTGTGTGGGAAAAGTCTCCACCCAACTGAGCCACGCCAGCTAGGATAGAAAGGTATCTTTAATAAGCAGGAAATTGTACATATTTTTATGAAGTTCAATTTATTCATTATTTGTCCTATAAAAAATCTTTGTCTAGTTAAGTTTTCAAAGACACTCTCCTATTTTTTTTTTAGAACTTTCAGCAGTATTTAAATTGAACAACTAAGTCCTCAAACCCAAGTCCAATGTACAGCCTCCTCTTAAGACTGTAATACCAAATGAAGTCCTTTAGAAAAGTGTTTGATTCTAGAGAGAGATGAAGGGAGAGGGAGAGAGAGAGATTAAAAAAAAAAAAACAAAAAAAAAAAACAACCATCAATGATGAGAGAGAATCATCAATCTGCCACTTCCTGCCCTGGAGATGGAGCCCAAAACCCCGGCACGTGCCTGGACAGGGAATGGAACAGTGACCTCCTGGTTCTTGGGCTGGTGCTCTAACCACTTAGCCACACCAGCCGGGCCCAAATGAAGTCTTAATAAGCCGAGGAGAATGCTGAGGGCTCAGGAGCCTTGAGGGTGCCGAGCACCCGAGTCTCGCCGTTCGCAGCATGACCGATACGAGGCGTTTCAAGGCCCTCGTCTTGGTGTTATTTTTGGAGATCTCGTGGGTTTCTGGAGCTTTGGCCTTCGGGAGGCCCAGAGTCATGCTAGTAGCCGGGCCTGCCAAGCTAAACTTCTCTCTCGGTGAGAAAGCACGTGTTTACCCACGTGCAAACCTGAGCGTGAGTGTCTTGCTGTACTTGCATCTGGAAAACCTCTTCCTCAAATATTACTCTTTGCCTCCGTGGAAAAACAGCATCCTTCGCAAAAAAAATAAAAATAAAAAATACCCACGTGGGTAAAGGTCCCCTCCCCCACCGCCACCACCACACACACACATACCACCAGAGGGGCAGCATTTAAAAATGGAAGTGGCTTGTGTAACCTACTTTCCTTTGGTTTTAAAATAACAGCTCGTAGATTTGCATTTGTTTTTTCATTCTTGGCCCTGTTGACCCCTGCTTCTGTTTCACTTGATAAATTCCATCTCGCCTTCCACAGGCATCCATTCAGTCCCGAGCTTTTCCTAGCATGTTTCATCAAAAACGGTGTTAGATACGTCTCCCGCTTTTCCAGACGGGGAATTTTTTTGCCCTGAGAAAAATTATCTTTACCGATTGGATGTCTCCGATTAAATTACCTTGATAGCTGTCTAATATGAATTACTACCCCCAGTTATGCAGCATGCAGAATATAACACATAACAGAGGCCCTGGTGATTCTCTAATAAAGGAATTCATTTGAGTTTTTGCTGTTCTTGCTTTATAGCCAACTCTGAATTAAGATACAACGAAAATAAATCTTGTAGATCTAATTTGCCCACTTAAACACATGTGTGTGGACACACATATGTGCAAATCTTATGAAAACGAACATGGAAAAAAAGTCAAGATTTGAAAGGAAAAGGAGTGAGAATTTTTGCCAGAAATACAAGAAGAAACATTGCTACATTATTTGCATTTGAGCAAAGAACAGCTTGGCAGAAAGATTTTGGAATTCTTGACCGAGTGCTGTTGGGTACACGACATAGAGATAGAAATCAGTATGCATATACCACACAGACACAAATTAAACACACGTTATTTTTCATAATACGAGGTTTCATTAATCCTATTTCTAAGTCATAAAAGCATGCATGCTTATTGTAAAATTTCAAGCAACACAGAAATATATAAAAATAATTGGTCAGTGGCTTCTTTTCCCTAAGAGTCCCCTCCTCGAGGAATGTCAATAATCTGGAAAATCTCTCTTCATACAAATGTATAAAAACATGCACATACAGAATTTATTATGTTTTGCTATCTTTTTTTTTTTGAAGCAGAAACTGAACCACATTATGTGTGCATTTCCCTGAAATTTGCTTTTGTGACTTATAGATGTAACAAAGACATTATGTACCTACATATAACTTTCTTTATATATATGTTTATTTATGTATTTATATGTACATAGAGGAATTACTCTTTTTAATGGCAGCATAAAGATGAATTTATTCATTGTGTTAGTCTGTTAGGGCTGCCATCACAACATACCACAAACTGGGTGGCTTAACCAACATAACTTTTCTCACAGTCCTGGAGGAGGAAGTCTAAGATTAAGGTGTTGGCAAAATTTCTGGTAAAGGTTTCTGGTAAAGGTTTTTATCAGGTACTCACAAGGACTTTCTTCTGTGCATTCACATTTCTGGTGTCTCTCCTTTTTATCAGGACACTAATCTTGTTGAGTTAGGGCCCCATCCTTCTGACCTCATTTAACCTTAATTACTCCCTTCAGATCTCTATCTCTATATATAGTCACATTAGGAGTTAGGGTTTCAACCTATAAACTTGAGGGTACACAATTCAGCCCATAATACCCACCAATTCCTCTGCTGGTTGACACATCTAGTTTTTCTTAATTCATCCATTTAATTGCACCTTTCAACATAATTTAATGGTTCACATTCATACAAATATATAATACCAAAAAAAAATGCGATAGATAGAGAAGAAATACAATTACCCAATTTCTCCATGCAAAAACAATCCCTGTAAACATTTGGCAAACATCCTAGCTGTACATGTGCAAATATAAAGGCACGTAAGTAGCTAGTTATGTAGGTAGGTAGGCAATTCTACGAAAATAGCACATGCATGCTGTTTTTATTGAAAAATGCTAAATTTACTGTTTTGTTTCTCAAAGTTAATGAAAAAAGAAACATGAAAATAGAAACCCTGCCGAAACCGGTTTGGCTCAGTGGATAGACTGTCGGTCTGTGGACTAAAAGGTCCCAGGTTCGATTCCGGTCAAGGGCATGTATCTTGGTTGCCGGCACATCCCCAGTAGGGGCGTGCAGGAGGCTGCTGATCAATGTCTCTCTCATTGATGTTTCTGGCTCTCTATCCCTCTCCCTTCCTCTCTGTAAGAAATCAATAAAATGTATTTTAAAAAACAACAACAACAACAAAAAAAACAGAGACCTGAAAAACTTCTCAATGCTGCTTCTTCTACGAGATCACTCCAACTTTTTAGAGTTTAAATACATAGAAAATGGCTATGGCCATATGCTTAATTATGTATTTTAACCTACATCACAATGATCGATCCCTGATGAATGAAAAAGAGAAAGTTCTTTGTTCCTGCATCTCCCAATGGCTCCCTGATGTCCATTTAGTTATATCATTATTTTCCCATTGTCAAAATTGATCAAATATACATCCAATTCTGAAATAATATTTCCCACATTCATTCAGGTTGAATAAAGCACATTCTTCTATGGCTTGCTAACCATTATTCCTGTTAGGCTTTCCCCAATCCTGAATTCTTTATCTCGAATAATCTTTGAAGGCGGGAATTTATCTTCAAGTGTGTTTATCAAGACGTGCTCAGCATTCACAGAGTTCCTGCATGTCTGAGGATCTATGGCTTTTGAAGAAAATTTGACTTGATATGAAATTTCTTTCCTTTGTAAATTTGCAAATATTATTTCAGTGTCTCTTCACGTCTGGTGAAAACTTTTTCCCACCTTTTATGTATCCACTTTTCTCTACCTTATTAACATGCTTCTATGCTTACTCTTAAATTTGGTAACTACACCAGTATATATGTAAGGTTGGAAAAATATTCATTTTTCCCAGATTATACTCCCCCATTGATAACCACCACAATTTTTAATAATTTGTATCTACATAATTTTTCTAAATTACACACACATATATATATATATATACACACACACACACACACATACACACACACACACACACACACACACACACACTTATATATGTAAGGTTGGAGAAATATTCATTTTTCCCAGATTATACTCCCCCATTGATAACTACCACAATTTTTAATAATTTGTATCTACATAATTTTTCTAAATTATATATGTATGTATACACACACAATTTTTAATAATTTGTATCTACATAATTTTTCTAAATTATATATGTATGTATACACACACAATTTTTAATAATTTGTATCTACATAATTTTTCTAAATTATATATATATGTATACACACACACACATATATATACATATATATATATATATATATATATATATATATTTGTGTGTACATATATCACTTATGCCTCTTGTTGTTATCTCTTTTCTTAAAACTTGATTTTTTAAGAAATTAACAATATACTCTGGGTCACTCCATAATAGCATAAAGGATGCCTTCATTTTTTTAAATAAATAAAAAACATTTAATGAGGTATTATGAATACACAGTGAATCACATATATTTAACACATCTGCATTTTCTAGGAATTTATATATACCGAATCATATAGGTGTATTCTTTTTTTTTTTTTCAGGATTGTTCCACTCAGAACAATTATTTTGAGAGTCACCCTGTTGTGGTGAGCACCGATAGTTGGATCGTATGTATTGTTGTGTGTATTCACTGCATGGATAGAGGGAAGGGGCCACCAGGAGCCACAGGCATGGCAGTCTCGGGCATTCTACTGCCTTCCAATAATACGCCGCTTCCCTGGAGTAGCCCTCGGTTCCTTTCCCACTAGAAAGGTTAATAGGCCCAGGTACTCTGTAAGTATTAAGCAGATCAATTTTATTATAAATACAACAGTTACAAGAGGATGACTTTAATTCTTGCAACTTTTTTTCTACAACCCTTTATTCAACCCGCAGATAGGCGTATATGTCAACACAGTGTGGTATACTTACGAATGAAGAAATACTAAGACTCTCTTTCATGTCAAGGGTACTAGGACTCTAAAGTATGCCATTGGGAACTTAAATGGGCCTCTCATAGCATATTTCTTACACCAGGTGGTAGTGGGTGCAAGAATATGACTATTATTGCTAATTTATCATGGATGTGGTTATTAATGGTGATATATCTCTCTAATAAATGAACATTTCCTTTGTAGAATGGGGAAGCATGCACCCTTGGGAAAACTATAGGCACAGAAATCATTCAAGAATAGAGCCAATTAAAAAAAATTGAATCGCTCAAAATAAATAGAAAAATTAGAACACATAGTAATTCGGTTGGTTTTCAGATTTAGACCAGTAAGGCCAAAGGGGAAAATAGTAATTTGATGTAAGATATCGTTTCCCATTCCAAAAGATTAATAGCTAGTTGGTTCTGTCAGCTCTGGCATTATTCCCCATTTTAACCCACTATTTAACCCTGTTAATT
Organism: Lasiurus borealis; assembly: GCA_004026805.1. NCBI lineage: Eukaryota > Metazoa > Chordata > Mammalia > Chiroptera > Vespertilionidae > Lasiurus > Lasiurus borealis. The sequence goes on from PVJN01005308.1 coordinate 74,739, forward strand.
CTGCCTTCATGATTTCTAGCAAAATTGACTTCTTTCCACATCTACAGCTCTGCCTTAGACCTGGGCAGTCAAACTGGCCTCCTAACCTTCCAGACTCTTTTGGTTATTTTACCATTGTGGGTAGAATAAAGTTCAAGCCTTTCAGCCTGGCAATTTGAGATCCTTTATGATTTCATTTGAGAACACTTTTCTGAACTTATACTTTAAGATACTTCTCTCTCTCTCTCTCTGTTTAAAAAAATATATTTTTATTGATTTCAGAGAGGAAAGAAGGGGAGAGAGAGAGAAAACATCAATGATGAGAATGAATCATTGATTGGCTGCCTCCTGCAGGCCCCCTACTGGGGATTGAGCCACAACCCAGACATGTGCTCTTGACTAAATCTAACCTGGGGACCCTTCTGTCCACAGGCCAATGCTCTATCCACTGAGCAAAACCGGCTAGGACAAGATACTTTTAATTAATGCACAAGCTATCTCCCTCCACTGAATTTCCCGGTAGCTTCTGTTCTAGGTGCAACAGTTGCCCTCTGTCTGCCTAAGTGACTTCTGTTTTTCCTTCAGAGACCTTAATTGTCTAAGTTAGTTGTTTTTTAAGATTTTTACTGACTTTAGTAGGAGAAGGGGAGAGAGCTAGAAACATCCATGAGAGAGAAACACTGATCAGGCTGGCTTCCCACACCCACTACTGGGGATCAAGCCGGAAATCTGGGCACCTGCCCTGACCAGGAATCAAACTGGTGACCTCTTGGTTCATGAGTTAACGCTTAACCATTGAGCAACACCAGCTGGGTTAAATCAGTTACTTTTTGTTTTGCTTTTGATATAGGCTCACTTAGAGATTTTTTTTTTCCTGGATACCTCTTTCAGCTTAATTTTAAATACTCTTTACTACTTTGAAGATGGAAGAGACAATGGTCCCTGTAAGCCAATGCCCACATTCTTCTCACAATAAATTTTTCTTCGGAGATATCTTCAACTTAAGCTTCAGATTTAGCAGTTATCAGTGGCCAAGGAAGAGTGGTTGAAGAGAATGGCATATGATTAGCAAATGTTCTGATTAGAAATCCCTAGCTGCTCTTCCAGGTGATGTAAGATGCAGAATCAAAATCTCCTGCCTAAAAAATCACCTGGAATAAGCTTTTGATGTCAAATAAAAAAATGCTCCTACCTGAGTGGGTTGAAAGTTTCGGGGGACAATCAAAACACGGCTGGAAAGCACCGTACCATGAACTTGGTGTCATGATGACGTTACACTTCTTTATGGCTATAAACCATTTAACGTTCTCCAATAAAAACGCAGAAAGGGCCGAAGAGCACATAATTTTCTTTGGCAAAAATAATAATAATAAAAAAAATTTCTGGTTTCAACACAGTGAAAAAGGTTTGTGTGGGTTCAAAAGGGGTGACAAAGACACTGTGTTTTTGCTATCATTGGCCTGCTATCAACTGTGGTGTCCAAAACAAATGGATCTGGATGGAAGTAGTTAAAAAGACCGGAGTGAACGCGTCCAATCCTTTTAAAGATATTAATTGCTCTGCTCTCCTCCCCCATTTGAAATCTGTGTTGGGAGATAGAGACCACTTCAACTCAATGAGTCACTTCTACTTCCTAGCCAGAACAATTAAACTTCTTGTATAAAACATGACCTGCAGCTTGCCCTTCGCCACATCATCCCACCTCGGGAACTCCCAGGGGTCAGCTTTGACATTTAACAGCTCGCAAATTCCATTTCTCAGCCGAGGAGGCCAACTTCGTGCTTTAACAAATGGCTATTAGGTTATTGCAAATTTTCTTCTTCAGTGCGGTGGATAATATATAAAACGTGTTGTCAGTTCCACTGCCCGCCCGACTAACATTACACATGCCTCTATCATGCTGGTGATAGCATGGGTAAGTCAGCTACAGGGGGAATGAGAACAAGACAAGCAAATCTCCCATCCTCTACAGCGCCAATATTTCCATCGACCTCCAAGTAAAAAAAAAAAGAAAGAAAAAGAAAAGAATGAAGGAAAAAAGACATCGTAAGAGATCTAACTGTAGAGGATCACTCAATCCTCCATTATCCTACCTGTTAGGGAAACAGTTAATGCATTTTGCAAATTTGCTGCTTCTCTGTTGTTAGCAGCTGACCAGAATTTTTCCTCCTCCCTCTTTCGATTGTTATTGATCTCTTGCCATAGTTTGCATACAATCCCCTAACAGCATTAGCTCATTTGCACTCCAGTCTTGCGGATTAGCTCATCTGGGTTATGTTCTTGGGTGCGTAGGTGTTGAGTGTTGGATACGTCTAAATTTCTCATTCTTAAAGGCATTCTCAGCCACAACAGATACTTAATGAGTCTGATCTTCTTTTACAGTCTGTGGTTGGATTTCCTACTAGAAAGGACTCTGATGTTCGAGTATTCACTGATTGGAATTTATAGGAGGTGGATCTATGTGGAAAGAAGAGGAATTTTCCATCACCTTCCTTCACTTCTTGATTGTTTTTGATGCTTATCCTCGCCCTGCAATGTATCTTTGACATTCTTGTGTTAAAGGTTCTATTTCTATCTGATTTAACATAAGAAAGGCCTCTGCCACTTCATCTGAGGACAGCTTTCCCGCTGTGTAAGGCAGCTCACTTTTCTCTCTACTTGATGCAAACACACTCTCTCCTTCCCACTCATGACTCATATATCCATTTTAAAGACAACCGCATTTCATCACATAAATTAACCAGAAGTCTCTGGGCACATGGCTGCTTCCGCCCCCCGACCCTTACCAATGTGCATAGTGTTCATACGCCTAACTACCACCATAGCGACCACTCCTTTGCCCACTCATCCCAGTCTCAGTGCCATCTCTTTCTGAGCTTGGTCTCTTGGGTACTCGAAGCAGCACCCTAAGGACTCCATTCCTATTTCCATCTCTCTCTTGGTCTCTCTTTCTTTGTCTCCAACTATGTCTAACTCTCCAGCACCATTCATCTGTCTGCCTCCATTGGGATGCACAAGTCTTGACTAGCTATGTGTAAGGGGCTGGGTAAAGAAGATGACAGTGCTCAGCTCCTTTCCCCAGGGGGAAACCAAAAGCAGGAGGCAGAGATGCTAAAAAAGACACAGTTGCATGAAGTGGAGGAAGAGGAGGAATAAGCAGAGTGGTCTGAGAGCCCATAGGAAAGACTCACAAGCTCTGCTCAGCGACTGGGGGGCATTTCCCAGAGGAGGTGACACTTCCTGACAGATGAGTAGGAGTTTGCAGAACAGAAATGGGGGTGGCGTGTGAGGGGTGGCGAGAACAGGCTGTGCAAAGGCACTCAGGGAGATGGGTGGTGTGTTTGGGGAGCGGCGGGAGGTTGGGTTGTGTGGGATGGAATGGCAGGAGCCCCAGACTGGAGGGATGGAAAGGACCTATGAGCTCATAGTCCCTTTTCTCCAGCTCATCCTTCCTTATCGACCTCAAAGCCAGAGTGTCCGCGGTGTTCCCATCCAAGGCTGGCCCAGGACGCTGGGTTTAATCTCCTTGAGCTAACGGAAAGGAGGTCAGGCATGGAGACAGGCTGGAGGCCAGGTCACAACCTTTCCTCTCAACAGCCAACACGCTCCGGGTTTACATGGGAAGGCCTTTCCATGCGTGCTTTTTCACTCTGAGTCACTCCGTGTTTAGGTAATGTGCTATTTTTAATCTGTTTGCTAAAGTCGGCCATTCCTCATCCTCAAATCCATTTCTCTCGATCTGAAAAAGTACAAAATGTCACCTAATGTACCTTCGTGTAATCGCAGTTGATTTATTACTTGAGATTCAGAGCTGGCCTGGAAATGAGTGAGGAAAAACAAATTATTTATCGAGGCTTTTCTCCTGCCCCGTGCACACGCTGAAAACCCTCCCCCTCCCCTGAGCAGCCAAGAGAAAGCTCTATTGTACCCCCAGTAGGGGACAATTTAATTTCTTATTCCATTTCGCCCAAGCGTGACTGCATGCCTTTTAATTATAAAAGGTATCCCATTGTGGTGATGGCAGCGGATATTACATAATGGTAATTCCAGATAATATTCACTAGATTTCTTATTTAGGAAGATTTTAAAACTATGCTTCAAGAAGTAGCAAGAGTTTAGTTCATAAGACGCTTTTATCAGGAGTACTAGAAACTTTAAAGAACCAAATGCACTTTCCATTGGTAAATATTAAGTTAAGTATTAAAGAGGTATTATGCTTTGGGAGATATCAAAAAAATGAAGACCAAGTTACCCTTGAAAATTAAGTTATATGCCATGGTTAGAGTTCAAAGGCATGACGAACTGTGTTCCAGAAGTAATCTGTATCAAAACAAAAGACATACAGAGAACTGTACACCTGAAATCTATCTAATTTAATCAACTAGTGTCACCTCAATAAATTCAATAAAAAAGACACCCCAGGGAAAGCTGGGTACTCATTTCATTTTCTAGACATTTATAATGGATAGGCCGGTGATATGTCAAAAATGGATCAAAATACACTCAATGAAGCCTCATACATATGACATAAAGCAAAATTCCCATTATAGAGCATATCTAGCCAAATATGGTAAGTAAAATATTACAGAAAATTCAAAATATAAAGTATAATATAGTTTTGTTCATGAAAATTCTCTATTTTTGAAGTATTACATAAGTCTCCTTTTCCCCCCATTGTCCTCTCCCTGGCCACCCCCACCCTAGAATATTCTATCTAATAAAAGAGCAATATGCAAATTAACTTAGTCACAAAAATGGTGGCACCCAGATCCACAAGATGGCAGCGTCTAGTACTCTCAGTCCTGCTGGGGTCCCCTAATCCCAGGGGTGGTGGTGGTGGCGGGGGCTTGGGGGGGGCGGGGGAACAGCCTCTGAGAGCAGGCAGTGTGAGTGGCCTGGCAGAATGCTTGCTTCATTGCATCGATGATGAAGCAAGCATTTCGTGCTCAGCTGCGGATGGGCCTCTGTCCAGGCTGGGGCATGGATAGGCCTCAGGCCCTGCAGAGAGCTAATGGTGCACGAATTCGTGCACAGGGCTACTAGTAGTTTCATAAATGACTTTTCACGTGTTCTCATTCACACTCTTATGTAAGGTTTGATATTAAATGTATTCCCACCACAACATGATACCAATCTCCAAAGTTGTTTTTTATGATATATAATTACCAATTTTAAAATATTACGTATCTACCTCATTATTAATGCTAATATGCAAGTTATACTCTACTCTGGGACTATAATTACTGCTGTGTTCATTTTCCCTTAGAGGCTTTGTATGATTATATCACACACCAAAAAAAGCAAAACAAAATAAGTGTAGGTTCATTCATTATTAATCCCTCATAAAAAGTGTGAGGTTATGTGTGTGTGTGTGTGTACATGTGTAATAAATTACAATGTATGTAACAATCATTCGCTGAGTTACTATTTTGTGCCAAGCATTTTGTCAATTGTATAAATCTATACATTTCATGTAAGCCTTAAAACAACTCCAGAGATAGGCAACGTTAATCCTATTTTACAGAAGAGAAGAGAAAATGAGCCAGAGAAATTTTAGATAATCCATGTGACAGATTGCCTCCCGTATGTGCTCCAACTGGGAATCGAACCCGCCACCGTTCAGTGTACAGGACAATGCTCCAACCAGCTCAGCCTCACTGGCCAGGACCATTCTAATGGCCCTGTTTACTTGTGTTTCAGAGATGGATTTTCCATAAACCAAGATAAATGTAAAAGGTCAAAAGTCACCCTGGATGGTGGCTCAGTGGTGAGAGCATTGACCCACACACTGAAGGGTCGAGGGTTTGATTCCTGGTCAAAGGCATGTACCTGGGTTTCAGATTCTGCATACAGGAGACAACCAAGCAATGTGTCTCCCTCATCGATGTTTCTCTCTCTCTCTTTCTCAGTCTCTCTCTCCCTCCTTCCACTCTCTCTCTAAAAAAATTAATGAAATAAGCCAGTCAGAGAAAGATAACTATCACTTGATCTCACTCATAGGTGGGATATAATGATTAACATAATTTAATGAACAAGAATAGATCCAGAGACAAATGGTAGGGGAAGAGAGTGGGGATTAGAGATCAACCAAAGGACTTGTACACATGCGGATTAGCATAACTAATGGACACAGACACTGGGGCGGTGGGGCCTTGCCCAGAGTGGGAATGGCTGGGGCGGGGGGGGTCAATTGGAAAAAAAGAAGATTTATGTGAAACTTGATAGATGATAGATAGATAGATAGATAGATAGATAGATAGATAAATGGTCAAAAGTCAGTTCGTCAAAATTTGAAAGGCTCGGCTAACAAATTCAAGGTTAACATAAAGAGAAAGAAATAAATGAGATGCATGCAGAGTCCATGCAGACACATGTAACCCGGCGGTGCACTTCAGCAGGCCTGAGCTCGCTGTGGGGGAGTCACTTCCTCCGCTCAGGGAACCACATGTGTGCCCAGCTCCCGCTGGCCGTGCACAGCCTCTGGCCCAAGGTCAGAGCGCCGCTCCGCACCGTGGCAGAGAGACAGCGAGCAGGACAGGCGTGCAGGAGACCTGTGATGGATGCCTCCTTTCTCTTTAAGGGAGGGGTGTGTGTGGGGGGGAGTGTTCTCAGAGAGACACTGGGCTCAACAAGTTGAATTTGGGATTTCTTCCCGGTATTACTTGGATTTTCAAGAATTTTTGGAAATCTTGCCTCTCGGCCGCAGCACTCCTCAGCCATCGGAGCGATTTGCCAAATTCACTTCAAGCCCTTGAATTTACAGTTAAAAGAGAAATAAAAAAAAGGCTTTCATTTGTTCCTAAGCTGTTTATTTTGCTTGTAAAACCAATCCTAATATCTCCCCAATAAAAAGAGAAAAGCATGAAAGTTCTAACTCCAGAAAAACCTAACCGCTGAAGCCAGCAGGCATTTTAATGAGGCAGAGTTTTCTCTTTGAACTTGGGAGGGCACAAGCAACGAACTTGCTGAGAGAATTCTCCCTGTAGCCTTCCCTAAAATCCTCGCCTTTAAGACAGGAGATTGCTAAGCTCGGGATTGGAAGCAATCCCTTTAAGGCCTGAGCGCAGGAGAAGCTACACAATATAGTGATGGTTCAGCATGGGACTGCGGGTGTGCCCTGGACCCGTCTCCCCGCTACCTCTGCCCCTGCCCACCATTCCCACCTCTCCTTGCTCATACACAACAGCCTACATGCTGGCTGCACCAATGCCAGGGCGTGGCCATCATCGAGTTTGGATCCGCTGATATTAAAAATATTACAAAGTGGACTTTTTTTCCTTCCATGAACCATCCAGGGCAAGGCCGATATGCATACTGAGCAGCAAAACCCTCACGGAAATGAGGCGCAACACGAAGGCCAAGCCTTAAAGGTACATCCTCCCATCCGCTTTCAGACCTCCGAGGACCCCCCTAGCCAGATGGGATCCTGTTTTTGCAGAAGATCTGGACGCGAATCAAGGCTTTTGTTTCTTTGGGTTGAAAAAAACTTTTCATCATTTTTTCCTTCTAGCAGGAAAATACAACACTAACTACTTTACCAGGAGGAGCAAAAGTGTTTGAAAAATAATTTTGCCCCCCTGCCAGCGTCTGCTATTCAGATCAGCGTCGCTTCTAATTTGTTCCCGGCTCTCGAAATTATTTTTGCTCTCATTGGGGACATTCTCCTTAGGTGAAGACCGAGGCAGAGCGTGTGTGTGTCACCAACAAATGGGTAAATACGTTAACTCGATGCGTGGAGGAAATGCTCTTTTCCTGGGGACGTTCGAAGACCCTCCTTCCGGTGATGCCTGTCAATCAAAGAAAGACCTACAGGATGGGAGCAGCAGCAGGCAGCTCTAGGGCTGGGCTCTCCCATGATGGGTGGACACCATGCTTTTAGCTTTATCACAAAATAAGACACATCAAGTACATCCTTTTCATCTTCGAAACACAACTGTAAGTCTTCACCCCCTCATTCTTTTTGTGGGGCGAGGTGTCTGCTGTTCCGCCACCCCGTTTTATAACTCTTTTTAGCTACTAATCTTTCATAAGCCTCACCTCCCCTTTCACTGAAACTGGGGCATCAATTTGCAAACAAAAGCCACAAAACAAAAACAAGGACAAAAGGTGAACTGGACCAGTGCTGCCAGAAGGTACCCATATTTTCTGGCGTATAAGATGACTTTTTAACCCAGGAAAATCTTCTCAAAAGTCGGGGGTCATCTTATACGCCGGGTGTCATCTTACAGGGCGAGTATATCCCAAACTCTATATTTTAACTGGAAAAGTTGGGGGTAAGTATATCCCAAACTCTGTATTTTAACTGGAAAAGTTGGGGGTCGTCTTATATGCCCAGTCATCTTATACACCAGAAAATACGATACTTCTTAGTGTTCTATGTGGTGGGAACACCTGGGCCCCTCAACTGCTCTCTCATTGGTAAAAAAAAAAAAAAAAAGTGTTCCTCAGAGATCAGAGGATATCAGAATGGAAATACGCTCTTGGAGTGAGGAGGATGTTTATCTTTAGGTAACAGTTTGGGGAACTATTTGAGGATAGGACTGTCACCTAAGAGTGACAGATGTCCTACAATAGCAGAGGTTACAGAAGCCCAGGCTTTGGTGCCTTTCAGGACTGATTCAACCACTGGTACAAGTGTGCCCTGGCTCTCACTCAGCATTTCCTCATTGGTATCATAACAGCCCATGGGTTTGTTGAAAATATCCAGTGAGATCAAAGATGAAGAATGCCTAACACGCTGCCTGGCACAGAGAGAGAGTCAAGGAGACGTGAGCTGTGATTGGACGGTGGTGCCCAGTACACATGCTGGTTGGTGCCTTTTGTAGGGCAACCCTGGAGGGTCTCATAGACTTAGCTGCACGTTAGCACAAGGTAGTGACCAGCGGGTGAACTGAGCGCCAGTCTCCCAGAACTGCATTTAATATGGTTCCTTCACATGTAAGCTTTGTCAACAGGTCAACCACCACCAAGCAATGTGGCTGCTTCGAGCTTGTACCCCTCTCAGGGTTACTAGAGGACGGAATGAATGGCATGATTAAATAGCTCAGCTCAGAGGAGACTCTCAAGCGGTGTGGCTGTCCTCCCTACACTTTTTAGTCTTATAAGCAGGGATAGCTTATTGAAAAAGTGATTTTATGTGCTTTCTTCCTACCATCTTTTTAATGAGCCCTTTTCCTAAGCCAGATACATAATCGCTTCCATTGCCCTTTGTGAGGGATCCAAAGAAGCAAACAGTATTGACACAGATAATTTTTTATGAATAATAAAAGTTAATGAAGACTATTTAAGGTGCTTGGGCATGGAGCTAAAGAAGCTGCATGACAACTAATTCCTGAAAACTGTGTTTGATGGATGATAAGAAGAAATAGTAGAGACAGAGAGTCCCGGAGGAGTTCAGGAAACCAGTTTGGCTAGCTCGCCATTAGGGAGTGTTTGGAAGATAAGGCTAGAAAGGTTGAAAAATGGAGTGGGGCCACAATACGGATAACTCAGGAATTTGGACTTTATCCGGTCGCTAGTTAATGGGGAACCATATATGCTTTCTGTGCAAGGGAGTTAACACAATCAGAGATCTGGTTTAGGGTTATTAATCTGGTAGCAATGTGAGGGAGGAATTGTATATAGAAAAATAACCAAAGGCAGAAGAGCAGCCAGAGGAACTTACTGTTGCAATAATCCAAGGCTTGGTGATAAGAGACTGAACCAGGCAGCGAGGAAGAAAGAGAAGGAACAGAAAGAATTTTATTGAAGACCTCAAATCTCCTGTTTTCAAAAAGAGAATTAAAACGTTAAATTTATTATTGTGAAATTATGATAAAGTATGCGAATTTTTCATAGGCAAGAACACTGTCAGAGATCAAA